>JANHAO010000372.1:0-43031 GCA_026873985.1 Saraca asoca
CAACAACCATAATACCACTAAGAAGAAAACATTGAAGTACCTCAGTTGTCCCCTACAAAAGCCTCTAGGAATTTTCAGCAAAGAATGCAGTGTAAGAAATTTTTCTACAAAACCCAACATATAACATAGGAAAAAAAATTCTAGCGTTTGGGAAGTTATAAGCATGCATTTAATGCAGCCATCATTATTTTTGTACTTAGAACACCTAGCCTATACTGACAACTGTGCTTCAGGGAAAACCAAACAGCAGGAGAAACAAATGATACACCGCCACGTTGCCTATAACAGCAAAACGCAACGTGTGCGGGAAAATAGCATTTTTGTATAGAGCAGCAGATGGGCGAATGACCAATACACAGCATTTTCACTGGGCGGGAAAAAAATCTCTGTATAGCTGACACGTATAAAATTGTCCAAGCCATCATTATTTTTGTACTTAGAACACCTAGCCTACACTGACAACTGTGCTTCGGGGAAAACCAAACAATAAGAGAAACAAATGATACACCGCCACGTTGCCTATGACAGCAAAATGCAACGTGTGCGGTAAGCGGGAAAATAGCATTTCTGTATAGAGCAGCAGATGGGCGAATGACCAATATGCAGCGTTTTCACTGGACGGAAAAAAAACCTCTGTATAGCTGACACGTATAAAATCACTGTCCAAAAAACCCTCTTTTAATAATATGATAGATTATAAGTGTGTTTAAATTTTGTATATAAAGAATATATAAAGAGTTGCAAGTTTATTATTTATCCATCATTTGAAATCATAAGAAAAACAAGAATCTAATTAATTTAGAATTGATTTTATGTATAAAATTGTTCTTGAATTTAAATTTTAATTAATTGAATTATAATTTTTTTTGTGATTTCAAATGAGGGATTAAAGTTGCATAAAATAATTCAATATTTTTCTATTTTTATACAAAGTAAACACAACAATTAGATGTCATTTAATTGATAGAAAGTTAAGTAGGAAATATAACTTTTTTTTAAAGAGGACAATATGAGTATGTTATTTAGTTAATTATTAATTAGTAAAATAGAGAAAATAATACTTTGAGAATATTCTGCTTCCCATAAAATATAAAAAATTATTTATCTACTCTCCCTTAAAGAAGACGTAATTTTAAATTGATATTATCAATCTAATAATTTTAAGTATTTCTCAATAATTTACTTTTTAAAAGATTCAATTTCTTACAAAAAGTTATTTTTCATATAAATCAAACAACTCTTTATTCTCTTAAATTCATAATTAGTATAGATAATCGCATCACATCAAAAAAAAAAATATATCACAAATATTAGATATGAAATTTGAGGTCATATGAATCAAACAACTCCTTATTCTCTTAGATTCATAATTACATAATTAGTATAAATAATCACTTATCACGTCAAAAAAAATACCATGAAATTTGAGGTAGATAATAATTAAATAAATATAAAATTTTCATAAGTAACGGGATATACGCAGAAAAAATTGAAATAGGTGCGGCAAATTTTGGACAAGAACGCGTTTAAAACACTCTTTCCCCTTGTACACTCGAGCATCCGTAGAAGTGAAGTAGAACATCAGAAAGACCAAACAATTTCCCCCTTATATATACGGCTTTTCTCTGATACCAGGGAGACTAATGGGAACTGGAGAGGTTTACAGAGAGAAGCTGAGGAGTGGCAATCGCAACTGCTGTCGTGATTCTGTGAGTAGACTCTCTATCTGTAAGTATATGTATATGTGCTTAAATTGTAATTTGCAAAGTTATTGTTCGGTGATTTTCTTCAATGAGAATTCACTGTGATCTTTGTCTTTGTTCATGCCCATCATGAAAGGCGTGAATGGATCATCACTTCCGTCCTGCACGATGCCATTGCTGTTGTGAGTTCTTCACTTTGTTACTGTGATCATGTAGGCTGTGGCTTGAATATACATATGATATGACTGGCATGTTTTCTTGGATACATTATCTATTTCACAAACAGAAAAGAATTTCAATACGTGAGTTTGGACTTACTCTTAAATTTAGTATAAATAAATAGTTGAATTTGAATTTAATTTTCCTAATTTTACCTCTTTTATTTCCTTGTTGATATAGGTCATTGTCTTGTTTCCATGGTTCAGCTTTTAAAGTTGTGATCCTTGGAAACTTAATTCAAGTTAATGGAAGACTGATTTGTTTTAGTTCTGGTTCACACTGTAGTGATTTGTTTGTTGGAACAGCTCCAAGATGCTCTTAGGTGCACTTTTTATTAGTTGTCATGATGTGGTGGAGTGATTATAAATTTATGATGTCACAGTTTTTACTGTATTGAGTATTCTCGTTTCTTTATGTTTTCTTGTGTTTCTATATTGGATAGGCTGGCTCAGGTAGTGTTGGGATGCTTAGTTCAGCTCATGGTTTAAATGCTGGTAACATTTACTCTGTTTTGTTTCTACTCTATGATATACTTCTGTTGTATTGTATGTATTGCTTATTATCAATGTTTGATGACAGGAATCCATACCTTCAAAATTGTCTCAAGGAACCACAGTGGCTTCCTTTCCTTAGGTGGGTTATGTATCCCTAATATAAGCCGCCTGAATTTCATTTATAATTACTGACTCCTCTGCAGTGATGTTGCCACCTAGTCTAGACTCAATGTAACTTAGAACTTGCTGTCAGCTTGTTGCCTATTTTATGCTCTATACTTTGCTGAGTTACCTAAGTAGATGTTCTGTAGGACTTGTTCATATTATTCAGTTAACTCTATCTTTTGGCTCTTCCTTGGAACACCTTCCTCCATTGCTAATATTTTCAGGTGCAAGTGCTGCATTTGGAGGTAAATATTTTACCTGTCTATTTATTTGGATTCATATAGAGGCTTTCAGTTTTAACATGCAATTTGTGTACATCAAAAAGGGAAATTCTCCACAGCTGAATGTTTGATACTTGCAACTATTATAAGTTGAAAGGTATTAGCTCTAAGTTTTAACATAAAAATATTATAATAGCATGATCATGCCCCTTTTTTTCTTGTTCATGGCAGAACTTAGAATCAAATGTCATTTGTAGCTCAAACAACTACTTTCCTGTCCTTGTATATTATGCCTTCGCTCCCTAGTTACAATTTTCAGAGAGGAGGCTTACAGTTTCAGATTAATGGGTAATGTTAAGAATCTGAATTCTTATTGTTGGTTGTTGCTTTATGAGACAACTGAATGTAGTAATGAAAGTAATCCTAAATATACCCAATCTGAGTCTTACTACAAAAATTTTTGCCATCAACCTTGCTTCTGTGGATTCCCTTATTCCAAGATAGAATCGCTAGTTGTGACAGTGTGCTTCTCATTTGCTAGTTGTTTGAGTAGTTCTTGACAAAAGCTTTTTGTTTACAACGTTATTCCTCCACACATCGTCTCGTGCTTTGGAGTCATAATTGCATTGATATGTTGTGTCTTTATTTGGTGCATGGTCACATTCACCAAGGCTTGGGTGGCATTGGAGGTCACAAGGACCTTCCTTCAGTGGTAGTTTTTCTGGTGCCATGGATGAGCACCCTTGGATTTCCCTGCTATGGTATTGTGTTTCTGTAAAGAGTTGCAGAAGTGGGCGAAATACAGTAGGTAGTTCTGCCTTTGTGGTAAGATCAATGACAATTTTTGATAGGTTTTCATCAACATAGGTGCCACAAACGTGTCAATTGGATTGCTTTGTTTTTGTTGGTGTTGGTTTGCTGGAAAACTTCTAGGCTTAGGCAATCTATTTTTTGAAGGATTGAGGGGTTCAATGGGCTTTTGGTTGAGCAGGGTTTGGCTCTGATACCAAATTGATATAGGACAAATTCAAAGAAAAACAACATAAAAAACACCTAACTATTACAACATAAAAAACACCTAACTATTATTGATGAACTTTAATGCAAGACTGAAAACCCTTAGATGTGGTAAGTCTTGTATATAATGAACCCAAATAACAGTAATCCTTTTACAATAAGAAATTCTTGACACTCTTAAGGAGGGACCTTTGATGCAGGAATTTTATATTCCAGGTCTTTTGGAAGCCTAAATATAAGATGTTTGGGTATACATGTATATTGATATTCAAAATCCATACATGTTATCACACTCAAAATAAGATCTTGAATTTTATACATATATACTTTATAGCCATGTATCTTTTACCTGAAGATGTCCAAGATAATTGGCCTACCAAGCACCTCCTAAATGTCCACTTATTATTTCTTGTCCTAATAGAATAAGTTAAATTAGGTTTTCTGTCTCAAAAAAATTACATTTTCCATGTTGGAAGTAAATAATGACAATTTTGAGAGTGCTTCAGTTTTCCTCCTTGGTATATCTTTGTCCTATACATGAATTTGGTATCATTGCTAAATTTTGTTGCACTAGCCTCATGGACTACCGAGCTTCTGAGTTTTCCATCAAAGTAATACACCACTGTGTTTAAAGAGAGCCTATCTACAAGTCCCTTTGTTTTATAGTTACCAAGGATTATCTGGGTTTTTTTCTCCTTTTTTTTTTATCAAAACCATATGATAGTTGTTTTCATAGGAAGAAATTAATGCTTAGCAAGCTAAAATTAAGGAGAGTCACAAAGGGTAAATATAGCATACAAGGTGCATGGAGGAGCTATGTCTTTCCCCTCTCGGTGAATTAACTCTACTACAGGAATCTGTCAAGATTTGGCTACACCATTTGTTGACTGATCCACCTGGAGAAACTGGTTTAAATTATTGACCGTACTGAGGGGTTTTAACAGTTGACTGGGTTGTTGCTGGTATTCACTAGGATTGATGGGTTTTGTAACATCTATCTTGAACTATGCCTTCAAAAATTTTTAGATTTGGTTAATAATATTGCTTGGGCTAAACTTATCATTATATGAGAAGTATTTTTTCACTCTCAGTTTGCTAATAGATTTCATAAGAAAAATTATTATAGTGCAGGCAATAGAGGTGTTCTAGTCTTGTAGTGACATGAGAAACTTTAGATACCCATGGCTGATTTGGAAATCTGAAGTTTGTAGGTTATGTGCTGCCAAATTAGTCAACTCTCTGTCTTCTATTATTCTGCATTGAGTGCCTCACATTATGGAATATTACTGCTCACCTGCATATTGAAGAGAACTGTGGTGCACATATGAGGAAGATACATTACTCTCGGCAATTTTGTTCATATTTTCTTTTCCTATACGTCTAGTTCTACAAGCCTATTTTTCCTTCATGAGGGAATTCTTACCACATGAATAATATTTAGTATTCCATCAGTTGGATTGTGGAGTACATAAGCTACTGGGGGTAGTGCTAGGGAATAGCAGTTGAGAAAGAAAAGTTCATGTGAGCCGTTTATAATAGTTAGTTATACTCAAAGGTAACTTTCAAAACTTCTCTTTTATGTTTAGGGACTCAAGTAGCACTTCCAAAATTTTACAGTGTACATGTAGATTTATGTATATTTAAAATTATTCAACAGATATTTTAGATCTTATAGTTCTAATGCATCTAACTAATTCTCGGTTGAAGGAGAGTTGGTTGGCTGAAGTTGACAAATGCAATTACCGGATATTTTTTAATCAAATGCATTCTATAAATTCCGTGTAACCTTTTTTTTTAAAAAAAAGAAAAAGAAATGTTTGACTGACCCATATTAGATGAGGGCTTCCTGGTGCCTTCATAATTTATTATGCTGTTTTCTTAGAGCGCTATGTGTCTAACGTGCTGGGTGTTAGCCCAGCTAATACCAAGTTGAATTGCTCAGATGGCTATTTTTAGTTCGCCTTAACACCTGACTCGTGTACTGATATTTGTTGACAGTAATCGTCACCCTTCATTTTGAGTCTATTAGATATTTCGAGAAACTGTCTTGTATATTAAAAAATCATGTTTTATATATCAGCTGTCACATGCTGATTGGTCCACTGGGGTAACCCATTACCATCATGAACTGGAAAACCTTGTATATTTTGATAGTCTCATTCTCGAGCAAAATGAATGACAGATTCAAGCAGTTGAGTTGTCTGCCGGACTTGCAGAGGGGGAAATTGGGTAAAGAATCTGACTTATGTCGTGATAATGTGACAGTGTGACTAGTAGGAGTAAGAACTAAATATAGATGATCCATTGTGTAGTCATTACACTTAGGCTTGTCCAGTTAAATCTGACTTTACTGAAGATGACAGACATTTGAGTTTGACGCACTGTCAATTTTCTTACTGTGGTATTCTAGTAGTCTGTAACTCTGGTTTTAAGTTCATTTGACTATTTCGAGCTCAAGCCTTACTGTAATACTGTTGTAAGTAATCTTGCCACTATTGCTTGCATATTAGTTCTGGCTCAAGAGTCTGGCCAACAGTGGCAAGACCTGGGACTTACTGGGCTAGGATACTAATATTTTCCCTACTTGACCTGTTTGTTGGACATAAATTTGATTTGGTTTCTTTGCCTACTCAACTGAATTGACATTGACCTGCAGATGGTCCTATATGAATATTTGGATCGATTCATGGTTGGCCTGGTACTTGAGTCTCCGAGTGACCTATTCTTGGAGTAAGATTATAGTGCTATCTGCACAACCTATCCATCTTAAAATCTCATTATTCTTGTGATTGTATTTGACTGTGTGTTCAAGTATTGTTGCTTATTTGGGAATATCACTTAATTTTGTCAAATTTAGTTGCACCCATTTCATTGTTTGTGAGGGGTTTGTGTTTGTATAAATTAAGTGGCAGTGTAATATTATTTAGTATCTGGTTATAATATACAAAGAAAACTGTTCATACAATACAATATACTGCAGCACAAAAGTCTCACTTTGCCAGCAACAGTGGATCTTATGAGAAATGCTCAATGTACAAGAACTTTTGAACACAATTCCTAGAGTCCCACTTGGCAGTGGGATTTGATCTCACAGAAAATTTAATGGTTGAAAATTATTGTGAAGGAAGTGTGAAGAAAATTTTTGTTTGTATTTATCTGATCTTACATATGATTGTGCAGTTCATCCCTATGCTACAAAGTGAGGTTAAGTTCATTGTAGAATGGTGTAAGTTGCACCATTAATACTACTTATAACTAATTCACAATCAATCTCCGAAGTAGGATCTCACATTATGTGAAGTCTATATTGATATGTTGGTTGATTGGGAATAAAATAGTTGTTTTACAATCTTTCTTTTCTTAATTGTATGAATAGCACCATCCTATTTTTATCAAATAATAGTCCAGAAAGTCTAAAGGGAAAAAAAGGAAAAACGAAGTTTGACAAGACCAGCGAGGGGCTTTGGATCCGTCCAACATGGTCTACAAGATCATCTTGGCGTTTATTGGCAACATTAAATAAGCGACGTCTGCCACCAATAGAGGTGTAAAGAGATGGCTTTTTCTTGTGTTCAAAAATGCTCCTTGTGTGCAGGTTGGCATAATAAGGCTACTGTATAAACTGTCAACCTCGTTTACAAACTTTATTGAGGTGTGGGCCGATGTTTCTTAAATTCCACTGTTCTCTCTCTCTCTCTGAAAGCGAAGGGGTAAGTGGTCCCAACTCCGAAGCATAATGTGTGTACTCTCTTCTCTCTGTCTTCATTGTGGCCTTTATCATCTTTGCTCATCACATGCTCTTTATACGTTGCATTTACTTGTGGGGTCTCGGATAGTTGGGGTGATGTTAACACCATGGCAGTATTTTGGGATTGTCTTTATTCATAGCACTTTCTTTTTTTTCGCCCATCTTCTTAGTGGGGCTTCTTGACATGTTCAAACACAAGTTTCATCTCTTTTTGAATGAAAAAGCAAATCAAAATGAATATTAAATTGTGGTTGATAGGGTTATATCAACTTAAACATTTTTTAGCTCGTGATTGTTAATTTTTTATTTATATTTGTTAGGGAGTAAAGGAAACAAAGGAGAAGAAAAGGAAATGGACAATTATCATTTAAGTTAATTTTTCCTAGGATCTTCCAATTCCATCTCCTTTTCTTTCTTCCCTACTTAAATGCATTTTAGGGTTTCCATTTTTTTTGGTTAATACAAGGAGTTCAGATCTTATTAGGGAACATGAAATGATATTTTTTATGGTATTTTAAGCACCTAACATTATAGTATATGTCTAGTTTTAAAATCAATATCGATGCCATCTTAATTATTTGTTCAATGATAGAGTTTTAATGTTTAAGATGACTATAAATGTTGTTGCATATTTTACAGACAGTGACTGATGGTAAAAGAACAAAAATGAAATATAATGTTTATTGAAAATCCCCTAAAATCATTAGAGTTAATGGTAAGTACGCATCTCAACCATCAACTGTGATTGAACATTACTTATCCATGTTGATTCGGCAGAGATTTTCTGAGAGGATTATTATTAGACTTCATGGAAAATAGATAAAGCAGGTGTTGATCAGATCAAACTGAATCTTATCTGTAATAGCTTTCATGTTTAGTAGTAACCAAGGTTTCTCAGCTAAGTGTACGTTCCACAAGACACAATAGGAAGCCCTCTCTCAATCATGGCCAACTAACATATCGGCCGGATCTAATCTTACTGCCGAAATCCAAGTGTGTTTGTACAAAATATGGATGCGCAGCTTTTCTTTACTGCACTCTTAATTTGAGAATCTGTGAAGAATCAGAGGAAAGAATCAAGGACGAGCTTTCTTTTATTTTCCTCCAATCAATAGAGAGCCAGATAGATACAGAAAACGATTCACATTATAGCATCTAGTCTTCACATAGAATCTACACAGTGATTATGATCTTGAATAGCAGCAAACTACAACTTTACAAAAAAATTTAAGAAACCATCAACGAATAATTATCTCGAGTAGTATCTTAATCTTAAGACTAAATAAATATTGTAGGATCAAGAGTTTGATTCTCAAAAACTTTATTTTATTTTATTTTTTAATTTTTCAATATATTCTGACCTCTTAGTATCAAAAGAGGGATATAGGTATATGATTTTTTTTTTATGTATTACTTTGAATCTTTATTTCAATTTATTTAATGAATCAGTCCACGCATATGAGCTATAATTTCTAGTCTGCCAAAAATATTTTATTAGAAAAATCTTAGTTGCAGAATTTATACTCTTACGTTTTTCTCCCATTGTACATGTACTAATAATGTGTTTAAAATTGGTTCTACTTACTAGTTTAAAATATGTGGTTAGTTTTAAATAAATTATATAATGTGTAACATATTAGAGAATTATGAAAGAGTAATTTGTGTTACATAACTCGTTTTATTAATGATATGTTTTTGTTATTAACCTTGTTGTGCTTAAAACCTAACATGTACATTAAACCGTCCTCAGAGTAGCAATTCTACTGGTCGTTTTACGTTGTCCTTGTGTAAATGCATTTGAAATTCGACCCTAAATATACTGATCGAGTAATTAATAAAATTAGGTAGTAATGAGATATTAAATAACTAGTGCTGGTTGACCACTTGCTCAAAAAATTCATTGATTTGATTATATTGCGAGTCAAAACAAATTCATGCTTTGTTGGGCAATTAATATACTTGTTATCAATATTTATTAGTGCTAGTACTTATATGTACAATGTTCTTTATTGTAGTGCACACTGGATAAGTTTTTAATTTAAAGAATGTAGATTTGATATTCTAACGGTAGAAAATTTCCACTGTTTCATATGCTCTTGTCAAAGTATGAGTACATGTACGTAATTCATGACTAAGGTTTTGATCATGGATATATATAATTATGAAAGAATCATGGGGATGAATTAAAAAAAAAAAAACATTATACTAAGAAGGCATCACATAATTAAATCATAACACCTTTTATAATTTCATATTAATTGAACTTATATTATTTTTATCATAAATTGCTATTGTACCACTTGTGTTTTTATTTCTTTTCTATTTAGCTTGTTGATCCAGTTAAGGGTCTTGAACCTGAAATACATGTAAATTGGTGTGAACTGATTAAAAATAGTGCAAATCAGTTAAAATCGATGAATCAGATCAATTTGTTCCAATTTTTATATAATTTTTTTTCAAATTTTAAAATTATGCAACAATTGTTGCGTATTATCTTTACAATTTCACATCAATTAAATTTATGTTTTTTTTAAATTATTTCTAACATAAATTATTATATCACTTGCATTTTTATTACTTGTCTTTTTATATCATTAACTAGTGTTGTATTCCTTTTTAGGTTAAATTGCACTTTAGATCACTATAATTTCACATTTTTTTTAAAGTGGGTACTTATAGATTAAAATTTGGAATTGAGTTCCCAAAGTTTAAAATTGTTTCTAACTAGATTTTTACCATCAAGATTTCATTAATTCTTGATAACGTAGCAAATGATTTGCCGACAAGGCTTACTAAAATTTGAAATGAATCCCTATCATTTAAAATAGTTTCTAAAGAAGTCCTTATCATCTATTTCATTTCATTTCCTTCTTTTTCTTTCAAATTTATTGTGGCGTATATAAAAATATGTTTTTATTGCACTAAATACTTAATGTTTATTATGTGAATTGTGTTTAGTGTTGTACTTAATTTATGTAAACTACATAACTTATAAACTTAATTTTTGTACATTAATTGTATCATAGTGCATTTTATTTAATAGTAGATTAAAACTAATGTTGTAATTTTATTTAATCAAATTTGAAATTAATAGTAAATTAAAACTGGTATTTTAGCTTATTTACACTCAAAATTTTTATAATTACGCATTTTTTTCTTTTTCCTTGCTTTTTTCTATTATAATAATTATTATGAAAATAAATATTTATTTGTTTCTAATGTTTAATCCTCATAAACTATTTTAATAACAATTATAAAAAATAAATAAACTCTTCTCTATTCATTTTTCAATAATTAATAAAATTAATAAAACTAATAACTATTAAACAAATTATTTTTTCATAATAATAATTTAATAAGTTAAAACTTTATAGACAAAAAGTTTTTTTATAACAATTACTAAAAGAAATATATTTTTTTACCTATTTGAACGTTTTAAATTTGAAATTTATGTTTTTAATGCTTTGAATTATTAAACTATTTTAGTAATTATTATGAAAAATAAATAATTTATTTATTTTTGTTTAAATGTTTTGGTGTGCCATTTATTAAATTATAATTTTAATAATAACTATTTTAGAAATATATGAATTATTATTAATTGTTGTTTTAAATCTTTGAAGCATTATTTATTTCAACTACATATAACCATTTAGTTTAGTTTCAAATTATATGTAGTCAGTTTTATTAGTTGCTGTCAAAATTTTGAAATTTATGAAAACATATTTAAAATTCTATTTTTATTATATTGGATATCTAACGTGTATTAAGTGTATTTAAACTTTAATGACAAAAAATTTATATTTAACTATTATAATTAATTTATGAAATAAGTTATAAGTATACCCAATAGGAAACTAGTTTAAACTATTGGCATCTAATTTCAAATTTTAATAAGCCCAATCAGTAAATTGTATGTCATGTCATTTGATAGTAAGAATCCGAATAGAAATTATTTTAAACTGTAGGAATCTAATTTTAAATTTTAAAACTACGAATACCTATTATAAATTAAAACTATAGGGATCTAGAGTGTAATTTAAATATTTATAAATATTATGTATTCTTATTTTTAATTTTTATTTATTTTACATTTTTATAATAAAATATTATTATTATTATAAAATTTGATGAATTTTAAATTATTTTAGTTTTAAGAATTATAAATATATTGGTTTTATATATAAAAAAAGAAACAATTTATTTAGAAATATTTATAATAAAATAATGTATTTATATAAAATATATCAAATCTCAATATTTTAGATGAAAAATGTTATATATGTATTTTATTTTTTTATGATATATATTATTTACAGATTAAAATATATTAAATTTCTAAATTTATGAATAAAAATTGATAAATATAAATAAAATATATAATTTAAAGTATAAAAGAATTAAATATATTTTTTTATAAAAGTCAAGGAGTAATATTCACCTAATTCAAAGTACCAATACAGTTTGATGTATTTTAGTCTAAGAACTATGAACTCAGGTTCCCCCTGATTCACTTGCACCAACCGCCACACAAGCATCTTGGGTGAGCACTCAACTCTGCACTTCCCGTTGACCATTCAACCAGAGTCCTTTCCATCAGCCTATTATTGGACGATAGCTCCTAACCTTCGACCAATATCCTATAGGCCTACAAAGTTTGCTTAGACTCTCCAAAAGTTGCTTCAGTTGCCCGTGTTAAAGCATGTGAATCCCTAAATTTTCTAAGAATTTGGCTGACCAAATTTAAAAAAATAAGATCTAATCTTTTTATTTTGAATATTACGATATATATTTTTTTAGAATTTGTTATTTTATTATAAAAAGTTATATATATATATATTTATTTTAAATTTATATTCTTAATTTCTTTAAGAAATTTAAGAATCTAAATTTACTTATAATGTTTGGCCTGTAAATTTTTTAATATTTTTAGAATATTTTATATTTTCATATTTAATTTATAATTAAAGAAAATTTATTTGAAAATATGAGTATCTTTTAGAATATTTATTCAAAATATTTTCATAGGTGGGTATCTTACATCTTCATTATATGAAAATATTATAATAATATAAAAATAACATTTTATCCATTCTTTAATTAATATCTTATCACTATTATCATTTTTAATCATCATTATTTATTATTATTTGTCACAATCTACTATTATTTACTATCATTAACTACTATCACTAAAATGGGGATCTCATTTAAAGAAAAAGATTGCAAACATCTTAAATTTCTTTTTGAAAATATGAGTATCTTTTAGAATATTTATTCAAAATATTTTCATAAGTGGATATTTTATATTCTCATTATATAAAAATATTATAATAATATAAAAATAACATTTTATCTATTTTTTGATTAATATTTTATTACTATTATCACTTTTAATCATCATTATTTATTATCATTTGTAACCATCTACTATTATTAACAATATCACTAAAATTAAGATCTCATTTAAAGAAAAATATTTCAAACATCTTAAATTTCTTTTTGTATATTATATGAATGCTCTGATACTGAGCAACCAACCTAACAGAACATCTCAAAAGATAAAAAAGTTAATGAGTCAAATTTTTTATGTTACCGTTGATTGATTAATTTTTCAACATTAATTATTATGCATCAACCACTTTTTTAATGATAGCATTTTTAAAAATTTAATAATATTTTAAATATATATAAATAAATTAAAATATAATATTATAATAATTTTTAAGAATTTTTTTTAATTCTAACTGATATTCAAACAATGCTGGATAGATTTTTTGGAATGCATGAGTGTGAGACCAATTGACCACTGTATATTATGAGGCATGATATAGTACTCATCTGTAACACCCGAAAATTTATAATTAAAAAAAAAGAAACAGGTCAGGAGAAGAAGGGGCTGGCTGACCTATAATCGGCTGGTCCCATATATATTAAAATATTTTTATAATTTT
This sequence comes from Saraca asoca, assembly GCA_026873985.1. NCBI lineage: Eukaryota > Viridiplantae > Streptophyta > Magnoliopsida > Fabales > Fabaceae > Saraca > Saraca asoca. Next base: position 13,522 of record JANHAO010000372.1, read on the forward strand.
TATTTTGGCCCTAAAAGTTCTCACCAACTTTCACAAGGGCCCACTTGCACAAAATCTTTTCAGTTTAGTTTCTAAAACTTTTGTAACACTCGAAAATTTATAATGTTAAAACAAAATGGAAAAGGATTGAATTGAGAAGTTTCAAAGACTAAATTGAAAAGATTTTGTGCAAGCGGGCCCTTGTGAAAGTCGGTGAGATCTTTTGGGGCCAAAACGAAAATTATCAAAATATTTTAATATATATGGGGCCAGCCGCTTATAGGTCAACTAGCCCCCTTCTTCTCCCGACCTCTTTCTTCTTTTTTTTTCTCTAGCTTTCCGGAACTTTTCGAAGCTTCATACGTCGCCAGCGTACCTCCGGCCATTTCCCGAGTCCCGGCACACCGTCCTTAGCTAAAGGGGGCCTAGTTGGATTCTGCTATTTTTTCTTCCTCTTCGGCCTGCTCATTTCTGGGATTTCTGCTATTGCCGGCAAGGTACCGCCATTCGGCCATGGCAATCTGAATGCTGTCTGAAGCTATCTTTCCCGACGACATGATTTCTCCCTTCTCCTGGCAATTTTACTACGCTAGCTAACACAATAGAGGCACGGTTTCCTTTCTCCCCTTGTTTGCTGAAGGTTCGGCCACTCATGGCTTTCGGGCCACCGGTGGTGTTTCGACCGGCGGCAAGGTGACAGTAGCAACTTTAAAATACTGTGAGTAATCCTAGATCCTTAGTTTTATTTCATAGTATTCTGATTGAGAATTATCAAGAAATTTGTGTAGAGGTTTGAAAATATGTAGTTGATGAAATTGGAAAATTTTATTAACAATTTGATTTTGATGTGTTCTTGATAAATTACAGAATTCGTAATGTTCAAATTACTATAAGTTCTACAATTTGGATGTGAGTGGATAGTCCCACCCTTGCAAATTTTGTTTTGCATTGAAAAGTGATTTTATTGAATATTAAAGTTATGATTTTTTTTGAATAATTTGATTACCGATGATGATTTATTTTGAAGTATTATTTGTATTTAAAATATGTTTTAACAATAAAAAAGTTACGTGAAATACTCGATTTGAAATAATTTGTCTTGTTATTATAAAAGTTACATGATTTATCTGGATTTCTAAGAATTGCGTTCTGAATGAAAGTGTTCTGAACAAGATGTACCCAGTGATGAAATGTTTATTTGATTAAATTTCTATTGAAAGTATGAAAGTTTAGAATGATATATTTGGAATGGAAAAGTTCTGTTTTTAGCACAGTTGGTGCTAAAATAAATGTGTGAATGAAATGTTCTGTTCAGGTACATTCGAAGTTAAAATAATTGCCTGATTAATTTTCTAATAAATTGTGAAAGTTTTAATTTGAAAATTATATATCATTGTGATTTGTGAAAATATAAATATCTGTTTAACTACGGATCCATTGGTAATTCTCTGGCAACCCGCAAGTGCACCTGTGTATTTCTGTTCTGTTCTGTAGGAGAAATAAGAGGGAGATATGTAATCAGACAAAATGTCTGATTTGTGTGCTTGGTGGATTTGGGAATAACGTGTTCTGGTTCCTTGTTAGATTCCTTTGAATCTGGAATCACTGAAAAATCCCAGGAAACTCTCATGTCTACTTGTGACCATCTAGTACGTTTTGAGTGATAAGGGGGAGGTGTAATATGATAAATACATTTGCTTGGTGTAATTGGTTGGACATGGAGGGTTTTGATTGGTTCTGGTAACCTATTGAAATTATCTGGATCCAATCGATATCTATTTTTGAAGAAAAAGAAATACGTTTTGAAATGTCCTATTTGATACAAGAATTTTAGATTTATGAAAAATGTTATTTTGAGAAATACATGTTTTCTCTCTCAAGAGAAGTGTGAAAAAGTTTTCAGAAAAGTTCTGTTTTGATGGGAATTTCATTTCACAAAATATTTAGTTTCAAAAATATATGTTTTTCTAATGGATTTTAGATAATCAATTTGTAAACTCAATTTCAGCTTGTGATGGGACTACTTGTTCATTAAATTTCTGAAACTCCCTTCAACGGAAATAAAAAGTATAAAAATAGTAAAAATATCTAGACAATAATTGGTAGAAAATGGAAATAGTTATAAATGAACGTTAATGAAATAATTAGTTATTAAATATTAAAGTCTGTTTGACTTATAGGAGATTTCTTACAGGTGACCTTTTACGTCGATCACATCCCCCAGAATGGGCCGTGATATCATCTTCTCGATATTTTGAATACTTTCTATTTGAGCTCCCTGGCTATAGACTTATGCATTGGTCACCTCCTTAATTGTTTTGCAGGTCTTATCAGAGGACTCTGCATTTTTTATTGGAGAATTCATCACTTTTATTATTCATGTTAGCATTATTGTTAGATGAGTTTCCATTTATATAATCAAAAAGGATAAGATTGCATTATGCATAGATCATACCGAACTTAGTTGCTTGATTGTTTCGTCATAAGATTTTTTTTAAAAAAAATTATTTATATATAAATAAATATTAGGAATTTTTTATAACATAGAAGCATGTATATTGGCATAATATAAGATAAAAAAAACTAATAAAATATATCTAATTTGATTACAACATTAAATAATATGATATATCAAATTTGATAATATAATAAGTCTAAAATCCTTAATAAAGGAGAAATTTAATTTGATCATAATATTAAATAATAGAATATGTTTAATTTAATGCAATATTATTTCATTAAAATATAAAGCTGAATAAGATAAAAATGTAAATAAGAGATTATTTCATATTTCACAAAAATAGAATTTGGGTCAAAATCCGAATAGTTTCCACTTTGACACAAGTTTCAGTATCCGAAAAGTTTTTAAATTCTAAATCAAGTAGTTCCACCAAATTTAAGTCATCTTTTTCATAGAGTTTTCAAAAATTCATCTCCAATTAAGCACTACCACTCTGTGCATGCATCAAATTTGTTTTATCTTCTATACAAAAAGTTCTTTTTTTAAAAATATCAAAAATATTCAAACAAATCTATTACTCAAACAAAATTTGAACTTGACATAAAATTCTTCAAAATAGATATGTGTCAATAACTCTTTAATCAAACTAAATGTGTAATATAAAAACTAATCAATATCAACAAATCCAGGTAATTGTCAAATAAAAAACCACACGCTACCAAAAAATAACACACACACACATGTTTTTTTTTTTATAAAAATTATGTTAGAAATTAAAAAAATCCATCGAAAATACCAATATTAGACAAAAAATGATCGTCCAACAAATTTTCATCAAAAATTTACTTTTGACAAATTTTTCAAATGAATTTTAAGAGGATGGTTTTTTTCAAATAATTTTTTAGCTCTTTTATTCATTGGAAAAGTTGTTAGTAATCTATCAAAGTGTTAGAAATCTATTGACAATTCATCGATAAACTCCATTGAAAAAACCATCCAAAAAGATCGTCACAAATCTGTCAAAAAAATATAATTTTTTAAATTATAATTAATATAATTTTTTGAAATATTTTTTTAATTAGCAATAAAAATTATTTTTAATATTTGTTAATTTCAATTTCTAAAAATTAATATTTAATTTATAATAAAAAAATTAAAATATGACGCACACAAATAACTATAAATATATAAAATTAATATAATAATTCATAAATTGTATTATTCAAATTAATAATGTATGAAATATATCGTTCAAATAAAAACATAAAAATATAACTACAACCCAATATTAGAGAGGAACTGATTATCAATTTCCTGATCCCAATTAGTATCTTGCTGCTATAGGCAACTAGTGGTGGTCAAATCATCAGTTGCTACAATGACTATGGTGGTGGTGGTGGATACATGTAGACAGGAGGCAACTAGTAGCAGGTAGGGGCCAGTGGTAGCTATAAGGTGAAGGAAGAAACGGTGGATGCTGGCTTTGTGGCTTTTTCGAGTTTGCATAATGTGCTTCATCCGAACGAAAATAACATGTATCTGCTACTGCATTTCACCGATAATGCACATGATCTACTCAAGCACTGCAGGTGACACACTCTTAGTGTGAAATGTAGCGACTGACACAACCATCCTTAGGTGGCCTCGGACCCTAACTAATAACCTTGCCCCTTTTTTGTCTCGTCAATGGTGTTCACTTACAAATCACGATCAGATGGTTTTGCCACATCACTAGTTGTCTTCCCATAGCCCTCAGGACTTCTCCGCACCCGAGTCTACACCAAGTTCTCTTTTCTTTTGTTGAAATTCTCTTACAAATTAAAATAATTAATTATTTGATATTATAAATGTATTATTGCAAAACATACACTACATTAATAACAAAAAATGCAAGTTAATATAAATAGCTTACACAGGACTATGCAGTTGGTGGCAAGACTCACTAACTATCCTCCTTGGTATAAGTGCAGTAAAACAAGCTATCTATAAAGAACTTGACCATAATTAGTCTACCACAAGTAATTATATTTAAATCTATATACAAATCAACCTTAAATTCATCAAGAGATAAAATTTTCTAAATTTATGTTTGGAGCACGAATACTTTATCCAACTATCAGGTAGATAAATTGAATGAGTTTTCGCAAAATTGATAAATTATTCCACCCCATTAAGAAAATCCATCTTATATCCACTACGTCTTAGAAAAAGTCTAGCATATATCCAATAATGGTATTCTAGAATTTTCATATTTTATTTTTCAAAGTTAATTGAAGTAGGAGAAAATTACAACATATTTATAGAAATATATAAAAGAAACTATTTACGGAATTTTCATATTCCATAAATAGTTACATTATTATATTTTTTCTCCTACTTAGTACAAAATAAACAATAATTAAATCTATTTACAAAATTAATAATTAATATCTACAAGATATTTGTTATTAATTTTAAAAATTAACGAAATCAAAATATAAATAATTTCTAAAATAAAAATATACTCTAACTCAAAATATACGTAATTCCTAAGTAATATCAACAATATTATTAAGTATGTCATTTAACTATTTAATCTTATAAAATCTTATTCAAAATATATATAATTCATAAATATATTTCAATAAATATAATTAGTTAATCGTAATTCAAATAGACAAAAAATACAACTAATAATTAAAAATTAACTCCAATAACATAAAAAATATTAACTAATAATTAAAAATATGTATTAACCTTAGTGTCTAAGCAAGAAAAGTGGCAAAAAAAATTCGTACACAAATTGAAATCCAAAACCACATAAAGCAAAATAAGCATAATAAAGTAGTTAGAACAATTTAATTAGTTTAAATTTGTGAAAAATATCTTAAAAGTGCAAGAATCAAGCTGAAAAAGTAAGAAAGAGTTTTGATACAACATAGAAAACAACAAAAAATGAGAATGAGTGGCAAATTGCGGGGTAAAAGTTTTTGAAACTTTAGACAGATATTTCCGTCAGAAATAGCGAAGAAATTTTTTAAAAAATTCGTCTCCATTTTCTGACAAAATTTTTAAATATTTTCGATGAATTATGATAATTGGTAACTAACAGCCTTTTTAATTTTGATTAAATTTTCTATAGATTTCTATTGAAAATCCCATGATTTTTTGTAGTGACACCTAGTAGCATTGGGCTCTATATCACTTATTTGAGAATTTTGAATATGGAGGTGTGTGTGTTGGCATAATTCAAGACTAAAAAAGTAAGAAATTAGAAAATACAGATATTTAATATGGTTCAACTTTTAGCCTACTCCACAAGTGAAGACAAAAAATAAATCTACTAGAGAAATAAGAGATAGTACAAATAGTATAATAATTCTCAAACTCATATTCCAAATATACCTAAAAATAACTTGCAGTATATATACTATTTATTCTCAATCATCATTAAAAAAAATAAAAGTTAATTATAAGATCTCAAGTAACATTCTCAAAGGGAACTACAAAAATAAATTCTCTCTCTCCTAATCAAAACTTATATAAAACAAATATTTATAAATCAAAATTCTTACCGAAGGATAAGTCTAATTTAATCATAATATTAAATAATATGATATATCTAATTTAGTAACAATCTTATTTCATCAAAATTTAAAATTAAATAAGATAAAGATGTAAATAAGAAATTATCCTATTTCACAAAAGTAGAATTTTTGTCACAATCTCAGCAATAAAGGACTTCCATACCTATGATATATTTTATGAATCACAAAATAACGCATGGTATTATAGCAATGGGAGAAAATAACTTTCCCTTTAAAATAGTAAATATTATTTTCTGTCATAATCCTTATATGTAACATTAAATAAATAAAATATTTTCTATTATCTTAATATTTTTTAATTATAAATACATATAAATAAAATTATTCTTAGAAAAAATATTTTCTAACAAAAAAATAAACAGACCCTTTGGGATGAATGGGAAAACTGAAAAAAAAAAAAAAACACAAACTTGCTTAACTCTCTGCATGGCATACGAGTTCAAACACATTATGTACATGTTAGGTTGACGTTTGACAGATTATTTGTAGTTATATGAATCACAAATTAGGGCTAGTAACTATACAGTTGTAAAAATATGTACAATGGGTCCCAAAAATTTAATAATTCGATAACCTAGACTATGTGAAAATATTATAAGAGAAAACACTAGCATTACTCTAAAGTCTCTGACTCTTTGGGCTACTGCTGCCACAGTAACAGAAGATAAAAATAGACAGATCCATCAGTTGTACTGACTATCAGTGCATTATAGTTAAGCAAAATATGTACTACTATTCCTTGAGTTTGGAGAAATTTTATTTTTGGAGCAAAAAATTTTTTCTTCGTTTATAAAAATAGATATAAATTTAAAATTAAAAAATATATAGATCTCACAAATGTAAAATTTTTATATTTATTAAATTTATATTTCTATTTCTAATTAAAATAAAAAAAAATTCTTACTCTAAAAATAAAATATCTCAGTCCCACATTTTCACCCACCAAAACTAACCGACCACCTAACATCTCTCTCTCTCTCTCTCTCAAAATGTGATTCAGACATAAAAGCAAAGGTTCATGAGATGTGAAAATGGGCATGGCACTCTAACTACCATGTTCATATGTTTCTTAAAGTCTCAGAGAGGGAAAAGGAAGACACATCCTTGTCTGAGAGGTTGGTTTTGCCATTTTAATGCCATGAAAGGCCTTTGGTACCACTCTATACTTCTGCCCTCTAAATGATGATAGTTGTTTGCAAACAAGGCATAAAGAAGTGATCCCTGCCTTCCTTCTTGTGGGACACTCTTCAACCTTATTCATAACTCTTGTCATCAACTTAGAAACTAATTATGACTCTTTGTCACTTTAGTTTAAATAAACACTCATTAGTTTTCCAAATTCTAGCTCTAGATATCCTCTCAAAACACTTTCAAGTTTTCTCAATTACTCATATGGACCATTTGGTTCAAGATGCTTCCCAGCTCATTGGGTCAATTCCGGTCAACATTACAAAGACTTTAGAAGAGACATGCACATGTTCTTGAGGGATATGTTCATCCTCCCAGTCATTGAGAGAGAGAAAGAGAGATGTTTTGTCCACTTTGTCCCCCTAAACCCTAGATTTCATAGGAGGAGGTTCCACCTTGTATTTAAGTCAGTCATAAGAAACACATTGCAAAATTGATTGGGAAACAATTACATATATATATATATATATATATAGTCCACTCACTTGTATATATATGAATCGAATTCTTACCTCTAATAATTAGATTATAAATTTAAAATGAAGTTATAATCGTGTTATTATTATTAAATTTTTTAAGAAAAAAAAAAGCAAAAATAGCTATCAAGGATAAAATTCAATATAAAATACGATTACAGAAGCTGAATACAAAAATTCTTTATTAAAAGATGGTGATTAAAATAGTTGTTGGGTATCTCCCTAAGTTGCACTGAAAATGAGTGAAGATTTAGATATAATTGAAGCTTGGGAAGCTATGAAACCTGCAAATGGGCATAGAAATATCACTTTCTTTGCTGTATTTTTTGGGCAGACCATCAAACCTTATCATGACCTTTCTCAATTCCATCGCATTGAATCAGAAGTTTCAGAAACTCACCTCTCTCATCACCCCACCTGTCTCTGGACAATATCATGGATTTACGCACACGTGTGTGTTTCGACAAAAGCTCATGCGCACGCATATGCATGATCTCCACACGTGTGAACACTTATGTTAATTTGCTTGCAGTAGCAATATACGGTTCTGCATTATATTGCTTATATAGAATTTTCAACTAAAAGCCAATATGGTGTACATTTGTTCAACTGGCTGCAAATTGTTGACAAATAGCAGCAATTCCCTCAGTTTCTGCTTTTCTTGATTTGAGAGCCAAATGAAATACGACTCAAAGGAGGTCAAAATAGAGATTTTCTATTTTATTCTTGGTGGAATTCCAAAAGTAAAGAGATAGATCTAATGAATGAAAGAACTTCACATTTGAAAAATCTACAGCTTTTTTATTTTTAAGTTCGTGTTTATTTTTCATGTAAAAGTAAAAATAAAATAATCTACATAAAATTTCTCAACAATATAAAAAGAGGAAGGTTAACTGTATCAGATAATTAAATATTTAAATCTCATTTATATTACATGTTAAATCATATTATATGTAAAAACATCCCTTAATTTAGGCAAGAATTAGATATAATGATATATTTCAGGATAATTTTGTAATCTAATTTTAATTATGGATTGCAGTTGCAAACGCATTTGGGTTGTGATCACTACAAATACATACATTGTAAAGCAAAATTGCATTATGTTACGATCGTAAAATCAAACACAATCGTAATATCAGATGCAATGTTGTGCTTGCATACAACGATTTAAAACTAGAATTAATTTCATGAAATTCCAGGATTATAATGAAAATTCTCAGATATTATATATATTAATATTAATTAATTCTCTCCGTTCCCCAACCCCAAAAGGACCCCAAGAAGTTATTGATGAAATATATAATTCGATGTTACAGATGAAGATCCAAACTCAAATGGTCTTGGACGCTGGGTTTTGATTCATAAACATACCGGTTTTGGGGACCCGACCCGACAACCTGTGAAGTTCGCATGTTCATTTCCTCGCCGGAAAACAGCGGCAACGGATGCAAGGAACGGTGGTCACGGTTGAAATTAGGGTTACTTGGAACGGTGGGGATCCGCCACAAGCCCAACGGACTGCCATTAATTGGTTGCTGAAGATTCGAATATGAGCCGCCGTGGCTTCCATAAAATCTTCCATTACTACTTGCAAGAGAACTCGAGTTACTATTCCATGGGGGATAAGCCTCCATTACCGTCGTCGGAGCTGAACTGAACCTGTAGTTCATGAGGCCATAGACCTGGGCGTCGGAGAAGCTATTATGCACCATGGCTGACTGCAAGTGTGCGCGCTTTGCGTGCTGGCGCTCTCGTTTGTGTGCGTTTTGGTGGCCGCCTAGGGCTTGAGAAGTAGGGAAGTTTCTGCAACAGTAATGGCATTCAAATCTCCGGCTGCTCTCTCCGTTCTCGGCGTTGGTGTCCTTGGCATCAAGCTCGAAAGCGTTTGCCGTCGTCTCAGCGGATTCAGACTGGTTATCCGCGGCGGCAGCAGGCGCGTCACCGCCTCCGCTGCCGAATTCTTTGCCGAAAAGCCTAATGGCCTTTTCTTTAACAGGTGCGGGGCGGATGAAGGGAAGCTGAGAGAAAGATTCAACATTCATGAAGTCATGAGTTTCTCTCTCAGTCTTGTCCATGAGAAGAAAGTGAGAAAAGAGAAGAAAATAGAGAGAAAGAGCGAAGAAAATATGAGAGAACTGGGTTAGCAAAGGCTTGGGGGTTGAAGTTGGAAAGAGAAGAAAAACAATGTCGAAAATGAGGGTAATGGATGGTATATGTGAGAAAAATATGCTGAGGCCTAACTTTTTTAGTCCATTCCTAGATTTGATAGAATCTAAATAAATGTGTCAAATCTTAAGTAAGATAAATTTAAATTAGATTATGCAATGAATAATATGTAATTTGTGAAAAAAACATAAATATTACTTAAAATTAATTTAAATTAAATTATGTGGTACGTAATTATGTAATGAATAATAACCTATGAAAAAATAATAATAATTGGATGCATTCCTTGTAAGGGGTTGTGGGGTCGTCTGATCTGTGGACAATTGGGGCTGATTCATCTGAGAGTGAAGCCTGACAAGGTCACAAAAGTCTCAGAGTGGCACTGGCTTCTCAAAGTACGACCACCTTCACTTCCTTTCACTAAATTTTGGTTTGACATGAAAGTATTTTCTACCACTACCCCACAATAATTTTTTTTTTAATTTTGGTAATTCAGTTAGCACCCCTTTGTAGGGATGAAATTACTCAGAAGTTTTTTTTATATAAATATTCAGTAAATTTGGGCAGGAAGTAGTATAGCTCGAACAATATGAAATTAAATAAATAAAAGGAAAAGTCGGAAATATTAGTGATATAATAATCAAATAATGCTATGTGTACTAATGATATTTTAGGAATTATGATGGAAGTAATGATATTTAATAATACAATCCGAATATCATATAATTTTAGATATTATTTGATTGACAGAAAGATACATGAGAAATATAAATTCTTGGAAAGTAATAGATATATAAGTATGTTGTTTTGATGCTCACTAATTGACAAAAATGAAAGAAGTAAGATTTCATTGAAAATTTTAATTCCCACAAAATGGAAGAAATTACTTTCCTACCCTCCATAAATAAAAAGAACTTCTTGTTAGAATTTTTAATTTCTATAGTTAATCAGACATCTTTAAGTATTTTCTGAAAAATTAATAATAAAATTTACTTCCCATAAATTCCTGTGTTAATTGAAGGACCCCTGAACTAATATGTTCCTGGTGAAGTAAGTAAAAAAAGTGCTTGAGCTTTATGGAGGAAAATTATTATAATAACCATTTTCAATCTCCAATTGCTTTCATCGTTTTCATTAATTGCTTAGCTAATCATTTCTTGTTTGTTATCATGCGTGGGAGTCAGTACAAGATATAATGCTAACATTAAAAGCAATAGCTAATCACTTCAAGAACCAGAACTTTGGGAGGGCGCCATGGTAATTCTACTCTACACGAAAATGGTTTCTGCTACAAATATGATAGTGTTGCTTCAAATAGTTGTTCTCCAAGCTTAATTTGTACTATAAATTTCTAATTAACTTTACCCTTATTTTTACTACTTTGAGTAGCTATACTAATTTTGCATGTACGTATCAAATTCTTAATCTTCACCTAATTACTCAAGTTCACAACCAATCTCCTTTTGCATAGTTGTAGATGTGTCTGGATTAAATATAGATCCTCTCAATTTTTAAAAGAAATTGAAAGTGTGAATTTAGAGTAGAGATAGATGTAGTATCTTTTTTTTTTTATTGAAATAGTAGATTCCAATAAAAAAATTATGAATTCTAAAATAGAAGATTATGTTTTTGTAATTCTGAAATTGAAAAAAAAATGATAAATAAAAAATCAAGGAAATATAGGATCTGTTTGGAAGTATTTTCAGGTATTTTTATTTTATTATTTTTAAAAATAATTTTCTAAAAACAGTTTTTAAAAACTATTTTTTAAAAACTGTTTTTCTAGAACTAAAAAACAAAAAACTTATTTGGATGTAAATTTTGAAAATAAGTGTTTTCTTTATTTTTGAAGATAAAAAAATGTATTTAATATTATTTACAACTTTGTTATTAATGAAAATAGTTATTCTTCTTATTTTTGAAAAAAATTTGAAAATAGCTATATACAAAAATAAGTGAAAACATCATTTTTCTGTTTCCTGAAAACTATTTTTTAGTTATACTTTTAGAAAACAGTTTTTAAAAACAGGTTGCCAAACAGATTTTTTTGTTTTTACAGAACAAGAAAACAAGAAAACTGTTTTTAAAAACTAAAAAATAGTTTCCCAAATAGGGCCATACATTCTTCTTGATTATAGTTGTTCTATATGTTTAAGACTAAATGGGTAGTATTTTCCGTCATCTATACCATAAGAAGGATTTGCATTCTCTAAATTTTTTAAAGAAATTAAGAGTGTAAATTTAAAAAAGAGATAGATAAACTTTTTTTAGATTAAAATAGCATATTCCAATAAAAAAATTGTAAAATTCAAAATGAAATATTATTTCTTATATTTTTTTAAATTTATCCTGTCAATATTTTTAAAAAATTTAGGGATCCACATATGTCATAGGATAAATTTTAATTTATCTATTCATGAATGATAATGGTTTATATTTGTCCGATGTCTAAAATGGATGGGCTTTCAAGAATACCATTAATATTTTCTTATCAATTTACCATATGAGAAGATGATTGGGGAGTGTATGTTTGTGTTTGTGTGTATTTTTTACTTGTAGTGATTTCACTCCTTCATTTGTTTTGTTTTTGCGAATACTTGATAAATTTTTAATTATATATATACAAAGTGAACCATAAGTTGTCACATATTAAATAAAGCATTGTTATAATAATAGTAAAAAATCATCTTTACTCTTATACTATTTTAAGACAGCGATACTTCCCCTTTTATTGTTTTAGCTTCAAATTATTGTATATAATAATGTGATTTAAGATAGGAGTCCATTTAAAATAGTGGGGGCAATTATAAAAAAAAAAAAAATCCATACATACATGTACTAATTATAAATGTTACTTGCACAATTTATGTTTCACCGGAGACAAAGATTATTTAAAATTTTACTTATTATACACACTAACACATTAAAGAAATATAAAATAGCTAATATTTTATTACGATCTAAATATTTTTAATTTTTATAATAATTTAAATATTTATTCTTGTATGTATATATTGTATTCGTATATATAAGTCAAAATTTGTTAATTCATTACCGCTGAGTTTATCTTTAAATTCTTTTTTTTTAAAAAAAAAAAAAGAGTAGGATATTTGAGTTAGTAGATGAGTTTTCATTGCACGTATGTACTGGTCCACAAAATTTTCCAAGACTGCAATGTCAACATTAATTTTCGCTTATAATTATTAAGGTTAAGATCTAACTATTTGCAAGTTGTGTGTGTGTGTGTATATATATATATATATATACATATATATATATATATATATATAGATGAATAGAGCAGGCTGCAGAACTTTGTGGTACAATATAGCACGGCAGAGGGTTTTATGGTAAACAGGAACATCTCTTAGATTTACCACTAAACTGCTACAGTACTTGGATTTTTTCTCTGCAACTGTCTTTTCCTTCTCACGGCTTTCTTACTTATTATTATTGTACGTGTATTCATCAGAAAAGACTACGTTAATGAATGAATGAATACAGTAACTTTTAAAAGACTAAGAAATGACCCAACTGGTTTGGTAAAGTCACTCTCTCTCTCTCTTTCCTGCAGGACCATATATATATATATATATATATATATATATATATAGGTACTAATAGTTGGTGTCGGTTCTTTATATCTTTGTTGGCTGTTTTATATCTGTTGCAGGGTTTCTGCAGAAAGTGGTCCTCTCCCCTAAATGTTAAAGTGATGAATCAGACTAAACAATTGCATGGGTAGGAGAAGTGCGAGAATAGCATATAGTAATCTAATATGCCTCTCTTCCTAACTAATTAAGTACAAACACCTCTGTTTATCCCTCCCTTGCTGGTTTGTTTGATACTATTACATGTCACTGTTTTTGTATGCTGGCTTCTTTTGATGATCGTCAACTTATTCCATGTGAAATGTGTTCTTGTCCAGTACACTAAAGTTAGTTATAATTAATATGTATCACCAAATACATTGGGAGTTTACTCCTCTTTTAATTATTTAATTTGAGTTTGAATTTGATATTAATTTTTTTTATATAAATTTACTAGATTTGATATAGACTAATCTACTTAACTGATTCAAGAAAAAAAAAAAACTACTCATAAAATCTCAAAACTTTTTACTGTCATTGTCGTAGGAAAAAAAAAATGCTTCTTGTTTTGTACCATAGCTTTAAATTGTTGCATATGCCATGTTGCACACACTAAATTCCACAACCACGATTTATAGCAACATGTGATATATAATGGTTGTATTATTTTTTTATTTATTTTCAATCAAGTTTAGCAGTTCTAATGCAATCATAATTGCAATCACAACGAAATTATGAATTTTTTCAATAAAAAGTTTATTTGTCAAATTTGCCAACTTTTGTCAACCATATGATGTCTACAATTGTCAAAGATTTTCACTTTATACCACTTATCACATTCAAAATTACAAAACTTTGAAATGATTTCTTTTTTTAAAAAAAAAATACATGCTATGGTTGGATTGGAGTGCACTAGAATTTCTTCTATTCAATGTCCTTTGTCATTAATTTTCATGCTATTCTTTATTTTTATTTGCATTGACTAGTTTGAATCACACAATCAAGATAACCTTCTTCCTTTGAAGATTTTAACTCGGTGGAAATAGATTTTACACGAAGTACTTCATCATAATTAATTGCTTATTGTTACTAAAATTTCAAATATTAATTAATGCTCCTATATTGAAAATCATTATCATAACTTGAATCTATAAATCTTGGCTTATATTTTCACTCCCCTTCAAACACTTGAACCAATTCCAAGTAGTTTAATAAATAAAAATTTAATCACTGCGTCTCTACCTTTATTCATTGAGAATTTTTTTCTCCTCTCATCTATGTCTATCATCGAAGTTAATTAATTTACTCAAAAACTCATATTTTGAAATCAAAATTAATAATTTACTCATAATGTGGGATGACAAATTAATTTGATGTAATATATACACCTTTCATGTTCCTCTATAAACTTTTCGAGCCAGTCTATTCTAAACAGTAAAGGATATGAAAAATCATATATATATATATATATACACACAAAATAAAAATACAGTAAATACTTTCATAAGAGTATATATATGAATAACATAACATGTGAACTATTAGAACATATTTAACTAATATGATATTTTTTTAAAAGTTATGAATATGAAATCTTTTTAATTTAAAATTGTTGATATCTATATAATTATATGCATAAAATTTTTAGTCATATTAAAGAGATATTATATTTTTAGTTATGCATATATATATATATATGGATTTCCGGATAATTTTACACATAAATCCAATTTTAAATGAATTGAATTCTCCTTTTTTTTTTTATCATTTCAAATAAGGTTGGAAATAAACTAACCCAATTTATAAGTCACTCATAATTTCACTTAAAAATTGGTTGAATAAATTGAATTTATAGACAAAATAAACTGAACTTAAACTTGAAAGATTTACTTATTTATTAAATGAATCAAACTCAAATTGTGATTAATTTGATTTGTTTGATTCATGAATCAATTTGATAAGGTAATTATATTTACAAATATATCTTAATATAATTTATTATAACATTAAATATAATATTATATATTATGTAATATATTTCAATAAATTTGAATAGCATTTTCATATTATTACAAATCAAATGAATTAAATGAGTTGAGTTAATAAATCAATAATATAAGCTAATTTGATTTATTTTGATTTACATTTGTTTGAGATTTTTGATTCATTTGATTAGAACAAATAAGTTATTGAGTTGAGTTGAACAATTAATAAGTTTAATTCAAACCAAAAGATTTAATTCATTTAAATATAAATAAAATTTCAAGCATTTACTTAAATCAATTTGAGTTGGTTCACAACTCAACTCGTATCTAATCCTAATTCCAAACCTCCAAACCAGGGTAAGAATTTAATTAGAATGTCAAAAAGTGAAAAATCCAAACCGGTAGGGACAGCAAAAGAAATTACATTCCTCAATGAATATGAAAGCAAAAACAGAATGAAGTAAAACTGAGGAATGTATTATAGTTAGAAACATATAAATCAATCTTTCGTCATACAAAAAAGGCAAAGGAATTATATCAATCAATAACCTTTGGTTTTTGCTCTTTCCCTTCTTTCAATAACTACACTGCATGCTTAACTCTCTTTTCTCTTCGTTTGTTAGCTCGAAAAGTTACTCTCAGATAGAAAAATAATAATAAAGTGTGACTGTTCTTGTTTCTTTACTTGTCAGTGAATTTTTCATGGAATTTTTCTGAAATAGTAATTTAATGATATTTTTGGTGACTTTTTTAATTTTTTTTCCTCTGCATATAACAGGCTACTTTATTCATGCATGCTTGACTCGTTTTGCCATTTATATTATATTCTCACTCTTTCATTATTCTAACCCTTTCTTGGCCATCCCATGACATGTCACTTTCCCATCTTTCTTTCATTCTCTCTCGTAATTATTTTCTGGGCTAAGTCATTAAGATCATGATCTTCCATTGGAGTACTTGAGGCAGAGATCTATTTTTGAAACCAAGATTTTCGTTTTCCTATTTTTTTGGTATTGCTGTAAAAGATTATTAAACAAGCATAATACTCAGTAATTCTCGTATTGAAATCGATTCAAACAATTTTATTAAGTTGTTTATGACTGATCGATAAATATTATAATTAAGGTGAGGTATATAGATTTTTTTGTATTTTAAATCATATGTGATTTATCTCTGAATTGATTTTTTGTCAAATTTATTAATGGAGGAGTTGCATAACATACACATGACCTGTAATCTCTCAATTTGAAAACATAAATCTCTATTTTTATCATTCTGCTCAATCTCAAATTCCTATATTTATAGGTTATTTTCTAACAATTTTGGCCTATATTTTGAACTGTGGGGTTAAAATTTGGGAATAAAAGAATTAAGAATTTGTCCTTTTAGATGTGGATATATATTCCATTTTAAGGAGTCATGTACTTGTCAGGTGACTATTTTGTTAATGAATTTGTCAAAAAACTGATATTAGAGATTAACTGCACACATTTAGAGAATTTGATTCATATTTCAATGATCAAGAAACAAATCTCACATGATAAAAATATATAAAAAAAATTGGATGCGTCTTGCTCTATAATTAATAATTGTCTTAAAATATTACACCAAATTCAAATAGATAATCAAATTTTCAGATCATCTCATCCTATCACTTTAGTGTTTTTCTCTTACTAATAACTCAACTAGTTAGCGTACAATAGATTTGCACCAATCTCAAAAAGTGGGCCTTTTCTTCCTCATCAATATGTACACATCTGCCTTTGGAAACACACATCCCTCTCCTAATCTTAACAACAACATCAACAAACAACCCTTGGTTCATGCAAACCTTCTCTTTGCCAATAATGTCACATTCATGGAAGGCTTTGAGAGAGAGAGAGAGAGAGAGAGGGGACCATAATAACATATGGGGTTTCAATGCAACTACACCACTTATATGCTCTAATAAAAGTAGAAAATTATCTGATGTGAACATTCATCATCACTTGCCCATTTGCTTTGCCTCCATCGTTAGCGACAATTCATGACTCTTAAAAAAGGACATGACCTAGCTCTATATATATATATATATATATATATATATATGATAAAATTATATTTTGCATTTGGTGAGGTCATGAATATGAAACACATGTGCATTATTAAATTTTGACCTAAATCTAGCTACTTGTGTTACTTCTTCAATATATATCCACAAGAGCTTAATTCTTTCCTTATCAAAAATCCTTAAATCTCTAACCTTGTTGATTTTTCATATTTTGTTTGATTAATTTGTTGTCTCCATCAAATTCCGATTAGGATATATCTAAAGTCACACATAGAGGTCACAAGTAATCTTTATATATATATATATATATATATATAGAGAGAGAGAGAGAGAGAGAGAGAGAGAACTTCTTAGTTGTACTAAATCTATTTAGACTGTGTATGTTAAACCGATTAAAAAAATAACATATTACTAAATAGAGGAGATCAATGCAATAATTTATAATAAAAATTGTGTATGCATTTTCTAATTGACTTAATACATACAATTAATTAATGCATCTAGTAAACTAAGAATCTTTCTTACATGTGTGATTAATTATTAGAAATATTAATTGAGATATTAATTAGTAAGTGAGCTTTTTTAATTAATTAGTAAGCTGTATTAATTATATTAATTTGAGATGGTAAGTAAGATTCATGATTAGGGATTTCTTGAATTCCTTATTGTGTGGGTCCATCCTTGAACCTTAATATTGGCTTTCATATAATCAATCAATCACTTCTCACATTTATCTGAATATACAAATGTCCTCATATATCTCAATTTTGCTCAAATAAAACAACATTTTGAGATGCTTTAAACCCTCAGAAGCATAGCAGAACAATTAATTAGAATGGGCCCTTAATTTTAAATTTTAATCCAAAAAAAAGGGGAAGACCCAATTTTGGTACAAATAGGTGAATTTTATTCAAAGATGAAATGACAAATATTCAATTTTAGAGTTCAACATAATTTCTTAAATTATCTATTGAACTTCTTCTTACGTTATTGAGTTACTTCAGTTGGAAAATATTAGGTACCAATAAAAAATTGATCGACATAAATTAGAGGTATAATGCATAGTTGGTTTTAAAACACATAAATCCCATAAACTGCGTAGGAAAAATCAAACTTGAAATATATATATCTCCGGATTTTATTCACATTACAACAAGGCCACCCAGCTACAGGTCAGGTTGCATTAAATTCTTGGTGTCCGTTTAGGAATTAACCCAGAGACATGTGAGCATGGATACGTCCAATTTTGGCTGAGTTAAATATTATTTTTCCCTTCTTTTTTTTTTCATATTAACAGTAAAAATTTGAATCTAGGATTTTCAATATATTATTTATTCATCTCATCGTTAACTTGAATATTATTTATATACAATATTTGACACACAGTTTTTCATATTTATATGAATGATATTATTTGACTCAAAATTAACCACTCCATCAAGAACGTTATGAGCGTATGAAGATAGATTATATGCTATTAACATTTTTCGTTTAATTTTTGCTCACCAATAAAAAGGATAAAAAAAGGAAAAACAAAGAGAGGTCGAGGAAGTAAAATAAAAAATCTAAGCTAAATTCTCTGTTAGGAGTATAGAAAGATTTTCTCCCCTTCGTTTCTATCTTCTGACTGGTATTAGAATATAATTTTAAAAATATTTTTACAGTTTTTTTTTTACCTGAGTAGATTTTATCTGAAAATTTAGGACCCACTCTTGTAAAAAACATGAATACAGGAGTGTCCTCAAAATTGTATCTTCATCATTTTTCTAATTCTCTTCCCACTTGTAGTAGTGTTGGTTAACACTGTGCTTTTTTTTTTTCATATATATATAAAGACTCATATAAATTAAATTTAAAATTTAATTATGATATATAAAAAATTAAATATTAATTATTAAGATAATTGGAGCTTATCTTAAAATTAGATCATGTGATTCGATTTAATAGATAGATGTTCTAAGTCAGCAAAACTTAAAACATAATAATTTGGCCTATGTAAAGGGAAAGGTCATTGTCCGGTTGTTCCTTATCTCTCTTTCCACACTACGTGTCTTGACTGTGACATTGCCTCTAAGATCACTACAGCTTTAATTTGGACGATTCAATATTTTTGGTTGGTCCTTCATATTTTTGTATCCAACTAATACATACAAATACATATTAATTAATAAACATTGTAACATATATGGAAGTGCTTCTTTGTGGACCAAATTGGGTGTGTCCCTTCTGCTTTAAGTCTTGTTTGGATGCGATATATATATACTTATTGTTTGTCATTATAGATTCATTTTCAATACCTCTATCCAACCAACATTTGTTTTTCTTATTAGCTAGATATGTCGAAGATTATATTTGATTTTCATAGTTCTTTCCTTTGGGTTTTCAAAACTTAAGTTTTTGATCATTTCCTTTGAGGTAGGGTTTACTGGAAGTGTTTACTTTGGAATTTGGATGAAATGAAGTTGCTGATAGCTTGCTGAAAGAGAAAGTTTAAATGAGACCTGATTTTTTAAAATTGAAATATTTTCATTTTTCTTTGATCATTTCTCTATTATATTTAAAGAAAAAAAAACATAAAATTTTTATGAATTCCATTATACATAAAAAAAAATTATAAATCTTATTATACATGAAAATTCTATATTTATTTTTTTTTAACATAACAGGAACATGAAAGAGAAAATGAGAGTATGACAATATAGTTTTTATCATTTTTCTTTTAATTATTTTTTTATCATGTTGAAAAGAAACATGCACAAAATTTTTAAGAATTTCATTACGCATAAAAAAGAATTATGAGTTCATTGTATATAAAAATATATGTTATTTTTCTCCGACATGACAAAAAAGAAAGGAAGAACGTTTAAATTATGTTTTAAATCATTAAAATTAAATGAAGAGAAGTGTTGCTGTTTTTATTTATAATGCTTATTAAGTATTCTGAAAAGCATACAAGTCATTGAAGTTAACCTTCTGATTAAAAGTGAAGGCTATATGCATTATTGAATATAATGGTTGTTGACATAATAAAATCGATAACGATAGTTCTATTGGTTTTAGCAGCTTTTTTTTTTTTTTTTGAAGACATCCCTTTAAGAGAATTTACAGTTGCCAACTTGCAAGTTTGGTAAAATAATAATGCTGCGAAAAAGGGTTATAAATATGAGGACTGAACTAAGATTCATCTGTTAGTGTAGGGAATAATCGACTAAGATTATTCATTTAAAACAAATTTGAAATATTTTTATTTTCAAATTAAAACCACATTTCATTTCATGTTTATATATATAAGAACAACACATGAGGTTTGAACTTATAAATTTTTGTTAATTACCGAAATCATACCATTAGCTTAGTTGCTTAATCATTTAATTTTATGGTATAATTAATTAATTCTATTTTCTTGTTGCAGTTAACTATATGCCAAATTTATGACCTATATGGTTTATATAATAATAAAACTATGGGTAAATTACAAGGGCTTTCTAAGCATAATTTGTTTCAAAAACACTTTATTATGAATAATTTTATTATTAACAATATATTAACTTGTAATTTATTTTATTAGCGATTAGCATAAAAATATCATTTAATTTTATTTCGCTAGGAAAAATTGAATAAAATGCATTATGATATTGTCTAGATTTTTGGCACTTAAAATTTGGAAGAAATGAGAGAAATTTAAGTTTTTTTTTATTACTTAGTTTATCTTTATAGTTTTTTATTCTATTAAATTTATGAAAGAATAAAACATGGCGATATTTTTGTGCTAACAAAACGAATCAGATGATAATGCATTAACGCATGAATTAAATCACAAAGTAGCAAGTGTGTTTTGAGGCAAATTACATGGCGGTTTTAGTAATTTACTCTAAAATTATAATTTCATAAACCTATTGGACTTTCTCTTTCTTATTCTAGACATGCTATTTATCAACCAAATAAATATATTAAAAAATTGAATAGATATTTTGGCAGAAGAAAACAGAAAAATAAAAATGTGTGGAAAGAAAGCTGATAGATACAAGTGGCATAGAGAACATGAGAGCCCACCGTTACTCTATTTGGATGATAATAAAGCTTATGGTTAGATGGCAACATCATATAAATAACAAGCTTACAACTTGCATGGACCTAACTCGATTACCGTAATATGATATGATAAAATAATATAAAAAAATAAACTCAAAGAATTTAAAATAGGATTACAGTTGTAAAAAAAAAACGAAAAAAGAAAAAAAATATGATAAAATGCAAAATGATCATGGTGTACCCTAATCAAAGGAAAAAATTGTAATGTTATAAATGTAAAATTGTTATAAAATCGCTTTTTAAAAGATTGATAGAAGTATGATTTCAAATTATAATTAATTTACAATTTTAATCATGTTATAACTATTAAAATCGTTAATAAATATAAAATAAAATTGTAAAAAATTATTGAGGTTTTTCTACATGTAAGACCCTTAACTATCAAATTATAAGGATGATTCTTTGAACTCCTTAACTTAAAAGCTTGATGGGTATATGATATCATTGTTTTCTGAAACTAGAGTGCCGCTTGCTTGGACCACTAAAATGGCATCTCTTCATCAGATGTTGAATTAACTTGGTGGAGGCCATCTCTCTAAATTAGGTCTATCATCTGTCCCTTTCCTTTCTTTCCTCATTTAATCCTTTTTTTTTCTTTATTTTGAATTATTAAAGTTGATCAGATGCAGAGATAATATTAACTACAGCTAGATAGAGCCCGACAAAATTAAAATCTTGAATCAGGTCTTTTCTTTTTTGTCCTTTTTGTTTGACAATCTCTCTCCACACGTTTTACCTTCTCCCTCTCACCCTTGTTGATTTCACTAAAAATTAACATGTAAGATTATTTGTTTATTTTGAGATTAAAATAAATATAAATATTAAAATTATTCAACATCTCAAAAGATCAAGATATTCATAAGCATATCAATTTTTTTTAAGAAATTTACAATTATATTTAAATGAAACAATTTTTTAGATAATTAAAAGAATGATAAGTGACAAATCATTTAATACATATTTTCACAATATTTTAAATTTAAAATTAAGATGTTGAATGAAAAGTCACAATAACAATAATGAATAATAATAAATGTAACTCAACCTCAAAAGTGTTAACAATATTAAAACATAGAATTTATCTCTCATATTTCATATTTTTAATGTGAAATGCCTCTCTTTCCAATCTTATTGAAAATCACATTTTTTTAAATCTTAATATTTTTAAGAATGTGATTTTTAAAAATATCATATTATCATATTTGATTCAATTGAAAATATTTCTATAAATATTATAATATTATGTTGTAATTGGTTTGTTTATTTTTAAAAATATTATTAAATTAATAAAAATATCTTTGTTGGTAATTGAATGGTCAACGTCAAAAAGTAAAGCGGTCAACAATGATAGATAAGTGGTGGGTAGTGATTAACTATGGTGAATGATATTAGACAATGAGCAATAATAGTGGGTGGTGATAAATGATTATCAACAGTAATTAGTGAGATTAGACAGTTATCAATGACAATTGATGATAATGGACAATGGCTAATAATAATAGATGATAGTGGATTAAGGTAATAATGGTAATAATATTTTAATGGAAAGATAAATAAAATAATTTTTTATATCACTAAAATATTCTTATATCATGAAAATATAAGATACTTATCTCCCCACTAAAATATTTTAAATTGATATTACGTTAAAATAATCTCAAAAATATGATCTTTCCCATTTAAATGTTTCTTAATTTTAAACCAAAGTTAAAAATTTAACATTACTTTAAAATATTTCCAAAAACAAAATAAAGATTTCTCATATTAAATGAAGTTTTGGAAAATGTTATGCGGCGCAAGGAATATTGCGTGGCAAAGACATGCACTTATTACAATAAGAATAATTTTTCAAGCAAGAATATTTAGAAAGAAGACAAAAATTCTATTTTATTCCTCATTAAATATTTCACTTGTATTAATTTTATCCTCACAGATAATAAATTAATTATTTTAGTCCCTTTATTATTATTTTTGTTAATATATTAATAACTAAATAAACGGAAAAACTAAAATAAAAGATAAATAATATATGAGGAATGAAATTAATATTAAGAATTTGTGACGAATTAAATCGATATAACTTATAAGGGACTTAAAACAAAAAAATAAAAATTAAACATAAATTAATTTATAATAATTTAAATATTAATTTATAATAATATTAAATATGTATTTTTATATAGTAGAGCACAAATAAATTTTTTTTATTTGCAACTGGTTATTTAAAAACTGGAAATATATATATATATATATATATATAACTTACAAGTTACATTTGCATGTTATTTTTTCAAGTGTTAATGATAATAATATTCTTAATTAAATTACTACAAGACAAAATCAATTAGAAAGAGCAGAATTTTTTTATTAATTATTGTTGCTAGTTAAGTTATTATTATGAGATAAAAATGAAAGTATTACATCCTTTGAGTAAATTTTGTTTTTTTTTTAAATCCCTTTCAATAAAATTAGTTGAATTACTCGAAACAAATAACTATGTAAATCATAACTTTAGACTATTATTTTATATTTTAGGTAATTAGGTCTTTCTCCCTATATATCTTTTAATTGTGAAACGTTAAAAAAAATACCAGAAGAAAGATCAAGGTACCTAAAACATATGATGATAGTTTAAATAATGATTTATATGTATATTTATTTCAAATAATTCAATGTTTGGTTAAAGGATATATAGAAAATAAAAAAATTACTCAAAAAATATAACACTTTCACTTTTATCTCGTAATAACTTAACTAACAACATTAATTAATGAAAAACTTTAGTTTTTTTAAATTGAATTTGTTTTGTAGTCACTTAATTAAGGGTATTGTTACCATGCATTTTTAAAAAATTACATACAAATGTGATTTGCAAATTTTATTAAAATAAATAAATTTATAATTTTTTAATAATCAATTATAAACTCAAAAATTTTATTTGTGGGTTAATATTTACATAAAAATGTATATTTAAATTTTTATTAAAAATTAATATTTAAATTATCATAAATTAATTTACTAAATACATTAATTTTTTGTTTTGTTTATAACAAGTAAATTCATCCGAATATTAATCATCACCAATACAAGTGATATCATTTAATCTCTCACAAATTTTTAGTATTAATTTTATTTCTTACATATTATTTATATCTTATTTTAGTCCTTCCATATATTTAGCAATTAATCTATTAACAAAAATATTGATGAAAGAATTAAATTAATTAATTTATTATTTGTTATGGATGAAATTGATGCAACATATTTATAAGAAATGAAATTGTTATAAGTGAAATTAGTGAGGGAGCAAAGAGAGGTTTTTGTCTAGAAAGAAAAAGGTTATATATGCAGTGGCATATATACATGGATAAGGGTGACTTTGATCTTTTGATGCGATGCAATCTTATGTATTTTATATAAAATTTAAGATCAAATATAGTATAGATTTTTCTTTGATTCTTCCATAATTTTTTTTAATAATTTATTTTCTTTAACTTAATTTTGACAATTATGAAACTTACAAGATTTTTTCTTTAATGTTCTAAAGTTCATATGACATTATACTACTTATATTTATACTCTTACATAATTTTTAGTATAAAATAATTTCCTATTACTTATCTAAGAAAAACTTCCTACCATTTGAATTTTAGCCCTAGTGATAGAATTCTGGATCCACCACTGTATATCTGCATGCCAACCTTCACATATCACCATTATCACATTCACAGATTTTGATCACAACAAGATTTAACTTTAAATCAATGACAAGCAAACAAGATTAAAACTCAAAATTTTAATTGTTCTTAAAATTATAAATTCTTCTTTATATTTCAGTTTTTTTGGTAATTTCTTATTTTTTTAATCTTTTAATCTAAGATAAATTTGCTTAACTTGCACGTCTTTTACATAACATAAATCTCCCTTTTAATTAGTTTAAACATGAAAGGAGAGAATTATAATTTTTGAAAACGCGAAAGACAATCCCTATAGTTTCATCAAATCTTATAAAAATTCAATATAATATAAATTTTTAAAAAAAATGAGACGAACTTCTTCTTTTGATTCTACATATCTGTTGGAATTTTGTCCAGTTGACCACAAGTTCTTAACCTTCACAGAAGTTCCTATCATCTTATCATTTTCTCCGGATTTTAAAGGATTCGCAATTATGGATATCGAATGGCTGTTTCTCTATCATTCTGATAGAAGTTCCTATCATCTTCGACAAACTTAAAAATAATTTAATTACTTTTTCTTTCATCAATTTCTTATTGGCTCGTAAAGTCACTAGTTACAAAGTAACATTTAATTTGTTAAATTCCAAATCATTGTTCCCTTCCATTGTGGTCCATTAATCCCTTTCGTAGCATATGAAAAATGAAGAAAACTAGAGAAAGATGAGCTTTTTGAGAAAGAAAAACGACCTCTTAAATAACTAACCAAAATGATAAAACTATCTTAAAATCTGTGTTCGACTTTAATTAATTTCATGGCAAGAAGGGATCCATGAAAGCTTATTACAGACTCTTAATTTAGGTGATTTTCATTTACTCGTCATTGTTTATGACAAATTAAGAATCATGTGAAAGATTAGTATATAAGTATTATATGGTTATAAATTATGATTGTGATCTTATAATTAATAATATTGTGAATAAATACAAAAGTATATACTTGCTGTAAAGCAAAATGATAAAAAAAATTATGATTATAAAATTTAAAATAATAGTAATTTTATGCATAATTTAGAACAAAGTTAAAGAAGATAGAGATTTATTAAGAGGCTAAGTGGTTTGAGTTTGACATTTAAAAGAAGACACAATGGTATCTGAATTTGGGACCCGGATCCAGTGCAGTTGCTAGGTCAACTGCACTGGGTGCAGTTCAATCTGGGCCGTTGGATCTGTGATCCGACGGTCCAGATCTCAGCTCGCAAAAAGTTTAATAAATATTATTTTATTCCTAAAAATAAAATAAAATATTTTTTACGAGCTGCGATCTGGACCGTCGGATCGCAGATCCAACGGCCCAGATTGAACTGCATCCAGTGCAGTTGATTCCCAACTGCACTGGATCCGCATTCCTGAATTTGGTAGTTGCAAGTTAACGACGTTCACATGAATGATGTTCCCTTCATTTACTTCAATCACTGAAGATTGGTCCACATCCTTAAATCAAGACGTTGACAGCTAGAGACTGTCCTTCTGTAGGATATGTAAGTGAATTATTTGCTTTAATTATTAACATCTAACCCCTTAGTACACAGTTTATAAATCCAGGCATGAACGAATTGTGTGTAGACCTTACGTACAAACCGTTGATTAATCATGTCTTGTTTTTATTTTTGTCATCGATGGAGTCAAAACTTTTAATTCCAAGGAATCAATTATTAAATTTTTTTAATATATATATATAATTTTTAAATTTTTCAATAAATAAAGACGTTAAGATTTTTGGAGAGGTTGAGAATCCAGTCCTCTTATCTTTGCCCCTGCCGGAAAGATTAAGAGTTAATAGAATATGTTGTTCATTAATTCCATGTCAGATTTACCACTAATTTTTGTGAGTAAAATTACTGTTAATACTATTACGTATGATCTATTCATTTGAAATACTTAACCATGGAATTTGATTAAAATATGTATGGTTGAAGATAACAATTTTATCAACTCCACCAGCCTAAGAGATTGATTATTACATGGCTAACCTCTCTGATAAATCATGTTTTTTTACTAACAATCCAAAAAATAAAAATATTATCTTAACTCCATTTTTTGTTCGAATTTTATAAATTTGTTATTTGAATTTGGCACATCCTAATTTTACCTTATGATGATACTATATGAAATATTAATTATTTTCAAAACCTTAAGCTATTAGAAGAAAGTTAAAAAATGATTTTATTATGACCCTGAGATTCGACTTCCAGCTCACACATTCAAAATTTTACTTTTAAAATGAAATCCAATAAAATCAAACTTGGACTAACAAAGAAAGAAGAGACACTACTTACCATCTGAAGTAACTCCAGTTGCATGGTTCTTAGCTCTAGTTTTATTATAATCAGAAACAACACATTCTCAATTTTTATTCTTAGCTCAGCATTAATCAGAACTATTAGTCGTAACTAATTAATCCATTGTTGTCAACTTCCCTGGCCTACTGTCAACCAGAAAAATGCTTCAAGAGCTGCCAAGATCATACCTGACAATTTTATTCTCCTGTATAACTATACTGTCCACTTTCTTTCTCAGTTTTTACCCTTCTCAGAAGCAACCCTTTTCTCTTCGCCTCGTATTTGTCATCCTCTTTCCTCTAATATGCAACATAGTCCACTTTATATTTCTTTTCATGTCTTCTGCTGTTGCTCTCTCCCATAGTACTTCACTTGGTACCCCCCATATATAAACTCATACATATATACATATAGGTATAAAGATATATATACACGGGAAGAATCGAATAATGAAGATTCTTATTCTATCAAGAAAAAAATAAACATAAAAATTAAAATATATATATATATATGAAACTCACAAGAATGAAATTACTTACATATTTAACAGTTATATCTATTTCTCACAATGAAATAAAAATCTTTATTAGAAGTCTCAGCATAACGAATGAGTGTGTGTATTAAGTCCATGTACTTGGTAGGTCATAGTACTTGGCTTAATTGAGAACTGGAGCTCTTTCACTGCTCTGTGCCTTCTGGCATCCTTAAGTGGTCCTGTATTAAGTGCCTTCTTGCGTCTTTAACTTCTTTTGCATTGCTTTCCTACCCACATTAATTAACTTCTTTGACTTTTCTTTGATTTTCTTTTATTTGTAGGGCCCATGATGGGAAGTGAGTGAAACAAAGTATCCTTCAAAACCCTTGCAAAAGCATAACATGCACCTGTCATACATCATACATGAATAGTCAGATGCAAAGCATAACTTAGACAAAACCAAGAAAACAAGATGTAACTAGTTAAGTCAAGAAGACTAAACATACAAGGTAAATCAATGCTTCCATTTATTTATAAGAGTATATGTAGGCATATGAAAGATATAAAGCATACATCTAATAGATTATATGTGTCAAATTTTTGTTAGTTTAAAATTATTGGTATATGTATCCATAATAGTCCTAAACCCTAACAAAAATGTATCCTTACATTAAATGGAAAAAGGCCTAATTAATAGGCCTTTTCAAATGATATACAAAGAAAGTATTAAAAATGATTTTATTTGAATTTATTTTTTAAATGACAATTTTTGAATAAACGTCAAATGATGCATGTGATCCGCTATTTAATTTATTATCGTATGTGTGTTAGATCACTTGAAAAAAAAAGGGTGGACCTAAGTATGACCAAGTTGTCAGTAAACCTTCATTGTCACAATGTTCATCTTCTTTTTTGGACCGTTTCCTCTTAAGCACGTCGGGCCACTAGTCTTTGATATTGATGGATTCTCTTGTGGGAGAAATTCCATCCAAATAACTACTAATAGCATTTTAAGGCATTCATAAGATTTTGTAATTACAGCACCCCCTCTCTCTCTCACTATATATATATATATATATATATAAGGGTCTTCTGATAGGAAGTTGTAACTAATTTGTGGCTATAATCAGTCACATAGTCCAACCAGAACTTTACAACCCCAGAATTCCAATAAAAGAATGAGTAAGGCATAATATCCCCAACTTTGGAAAGTACCTTCATATATATGTGAGGGAAATATATAACAAATGAGTGATATAGAATAGCTATTTTGAGGTATTAACACAGCTGGAATCATTGATTTGTAAGATGATTATTGCTTCTGGCTGAGTGTTCAAGGAAAAGCAAGATAATAAGACTATCCCCATTGCAAGTTGCTTAAGGGAG
Organism: Saraca asoca; assembly: GCA_026873985.1. NCBI lineage: Eukaryota > Viridiplantae > Streptophyta > Magnoliopsida > Fabales > Fabaceae > Saraca > Saraca asoca. Next base: position 42,979 of record JANHAO010000372.1, read on the forward strand.
TTGCTTAAGTATTATTTATTAATTTTTTACTGGGTCCCACACTGTCACATCAT
>JANHAO010000373.1:0-43318 GCA_026873985.1 Saraca asoca
ATAAGAATTTTTACAAGACTCTTGTAGACCTATGATACAAAAATTCTATATCTAACCTAACTATGATCAACCTTATAGCTAAGAAAATTAACAAGAATTCAATGCACCTCCTACCAATTGTAATCAACCTTATAATTCTAGAAAAATGCAAAGGGAAGATCAACCTCTTCCTTTGTTTCTAGATTCCTAACCTTATAAATCCAAGAAAATAGCCAAGACAGAGTTTAGAAATACAATATAGTAAAATTGCAATGTAAATCTCAATTAGCTAAGAAGAAATCTCCTTCAGATTGCTCAAGAAATGATTAAATCGTTCAAACCAGGTGAGGTAATGAATATTAGGTGTAAGCTCTCTCAGTTTCTCTATTTTCATCGCAGTGTATTATGAAAACAAAATGAGGTTTGGTCTATTTATAGTTAGGATAAAAATAACTGATTTCCAATACTTGAATCAATTCATGAATTGATTCGTAGCAGTGATAACAAACTTGTAACTAACTAGTTGATTTATGAATCGATTCAGATGATGTGAAAATTCATCACTGAAACAATTGATGAATTGATTCATAATATTTTGAAAATAGGTGTTAAATTGATTAGAGAATCGATTCAGAAAAGTTCCAAACCTTCGATAAAAAAAGTTTTCTTCAAAGTTCCAAACCTTTGGTAAAAAAAATTTTCTTCATAAATCAATTAGTGAATTAATTTAAGTTCATTTTACAAGTTTTTCAACATGAATCGATTCAATATTGAAAAATAGTTTTTATAAAAGTTTGACTTGTGAAAGAATATGTAAAAAGTTTGCTATCTTTTTTGAAAACATGTAAATAAAAAGGGCCATAGGGCTTAGTTATAGAAATCTATGTTTTGGTAATATGATAAGACATAGGTTAGTGTAACTTCTGTTGGATGTCTTGTTTTTTTGAAAAGTACATTTGGTAGTTTTGAAAGTAGAAGTGGGCCCTAAGACATAGGGTTGATAGGAAATGTTTTTAAGTGATTGTTGTAAACTTAAATAAAATTTGGCAAGATTGGTATTTGGCTTGTTAGGCAGTACCGGTGTGAATTAAATAATATATGTACATATTTCTACATGAATATCCTTGTGTAAGTTTGCTATGATTTAGTTAACTTTGTAATATGATGAGATAATTCTAAGAAAAGCTTAAGATAATGATAACAAGTATAGATGTTGAAAGGCTAGTGAATATCTAGTGAAGGAGTGATATTCATGCCAGTCATAACTAGGGTTTTAGGGTCGTGATAGAGGGATTGCTAGGAAATAATTCTTAGTTAGGCAAAAAGTTTTACTCCTTAATTCAAGACTCTAATTGGGGCCCGGTAAGTTGCGTTCTTGTTAGATTGGCCCCTTTGTTGTTACTAATATGTTTCCTTATGGTGCAGTTAAGATTAAAAGTGTAGTAGCTAATAAAGTGTTCAAGATCAATATGCATAGGTTTAAGTCATTCTTTGAAAGCTTTTAAGAGCATGTAGGAGAGGAAAGGGAGCTAGGAAAGTCAGTTTATGTTGATGATGTTGGTTGAGAATAGACCTAATAGACCATTAAGCCAACGATGTTAAACAAGCGTGCTTCTTGGGAGGCAACCTAAGTATTTACTCTATTTCCCTCTCTCTTTTATTTTAATTGTCCATGATTTATTATTGATTTTGTGTTTACATCAAGGATAATATAAAATTTAAGTGCGGGGGAGATTTTAGGATTATTTTCTTTTGCATTTTGCTTTGATTGTGTGAAAAAAAATTTTGAAAAAAAAAATTGTTTTCCTTCATTTTAGGCATTTTTCATTGATGTTGAGTTTGTTTAGGCCTTAAGTAAGTTACAATTGATTTCGATGCTTACATAACATGATTAGATAAATTGTCTTATCATTTGATTCTTAAATTTGATCAGCATTGTGATGAATTTGAGGTGCATGTGGATTAATTTTGGTAGACATATAACCTGTGAGATTTTGAGCCATTTTTTATTATTTTTTTAGGTTCCTCTTCTTTATTATGTGTCAGTTTCTTTCATGAAATTATTATTCTAGAACTTGTTGTGAATCTTTTTGAGCTTACATTGACACATGCATTCATAAATATGATTAAGGTATTCTTTAATTGAGCCATTTTTGCCCTTTTTAGCCTACCTTGTAATGTACTATTATTGAGCCTTTTTAAGTTTAATTGACCTTTTTCTTGTTATGTAGTTCATTAGAAAGCCAAGCCTTGAATATCTTTATCATTTTCTAACCTTAGAGATTAGTAAAGCATTTATTTCATTAGTGGGATGAGTTCTTGAATAAGTGTAGGAATGTGTTAATTATTTGGTGAAAAGGCATTTGTGATTCATTTCAATGGTAAAAAAAAAAAAAGGAGCTCAATGCAAATTCAAGAGGGAAAAAAAAGGAAAAAATGGATTTGAAAAAAAAAATTTTAAAAAGAAGAGGAAAGAGCTCAAAATAAAATAAAGTGAAAAAGTCAAGAAAAGGAAAGAGAAAAAGAGAAGTGAAAAGTGTGAAATTTATGATGTAGATTCTAGTTTTAAATTGCTCCTTTGCTCATTTAGATCTATGCCACAATGCTCTATTAGTTTATTTGGTTTTACATTTTCATATCCATATCATTCCTTCTCCTTTTTTCCTTGGCCACATTACAACCTTTGTGAAGTCCTTTTGATTTGTACTATGCATGTGTTCTGAGTTATGGAGATTTGATGATAAGCAAGCTTGTGATAATGTATTTTCATAACATGAAATTGAGTGAAACACTTTCCTATCTTAAATCTTTGGGAATGGATGTGGATGAAAATTTCCTTGTGCAATTCATTTTGAACTCCTCATTGTCTGAGTATGATCATTTACAAATGAACTATAACACAATGAATGATAAGTGGAATGTGCATGAATTACATGGTATGTTAGTTCAAGAAGAAACCGAATGAAACCATTAAGGAAATCATTTCATCAACTAATGTAAACCATCAAGGAGTTGGAAAGAAACATGAGAAGAAAGGAAGAGGACCACTGAAGGTTAATAAGCCATCCTCTCAGACCCACAAGAAAGAACCAAAAGATAACAGATGTCATTTCTATAGGAAGTCTGGACATTTCCAAAGGAATTATCTAAAGCGTAAGGCTTAGTTCAAAAAAAAGGATAAGCTTAATGTTTGTATATGATTCAAATCAAATTTAGTTGAAGTTCCTTATAATACTTGGTGGATTGATTCTGGATGTACAACTTATATTTTTAATACGTTGCAAGGATTCCTTACAATCCAAATTACAAGGCCAAAAGAAAAGTTTGTATTTATTGGCAATAGAGTGAAGGTTCTAGTGGAAGCCATTAAGACTTATCATTTGGATCTATTTGAAACTCTTTATATACCTAGTATATCTATAAATTTAGTTTCATTATCCAAAATTGATAAAGCCAAATACTCTTTTAAATTTGGCAGTGGTAGTTTCATTTTCTATAAACATTCATGTATGTTTGGTAATGATATATTATCTGATGGATTGTATAAGTTAAATCTTGATACTCTTTATGTTGAATCACTTTTAACCTTGCATCATAATGTTGGTACCAAACGTGGTTTAGTTAATGAACATTCCTTTTACTTGTGGCACAAGTGTTTGGAACATGTTTCTAAAGAAAGAATGGAAAGATCAGTGAAAAATGAAATCCTTCCAGATTTAGATTATACCAATTTGAATTTATGTGAGGATTGTATTAAAGATGAATAAACAAAACACACAAAGAAAGGAGCCACAAGAAGCACTCAGCTTATTGAAATTATATACACTGATATATGTGGGGCCTTTTGATGTTAATTCTTTCAATAAAGAAAAGTACTTTATCACCTTTATTGATGACTTTTCATGTTATGGTGTTGTCTATTTGCTGCATCAAAATTCTCAAGGTGTAAGTGCCTCAAGATTTACATTAATGAAGTTGAAAGGCAATTAGATAGAAAGGTGAAAATTGTCAGGTCTAATAGGGTTGGTTAATCTACTAACTTAAGATCTTAAAGAGAAAAGAGATATGCTATTTCTGATGATTATATGGTATATCTACAAAAGTCTAAAGTTGACTTGGGAATAGATAATGACCTAATTACATTTTCATAAGCCATGAATAGTGATAATGCTGATAAATGATTAGATGCCATGAAAGATGAATTAAAATCTATGCAACAGAATGAGGTTTGGGACCTTGTTGAATTGCTAAAAGTTTGTAAGAGAGTTGATTGCAAATGGATTTTAAGACCAAACATGACTTTTAAGGAACCGAGAATGTTACAAGGTCACACTAATTACCAAAGGGTTTACTCAGAAAGATGGCATTAACTATAAGGAGACCTTTTCACCAGTTTCTAAGAAAGATTCATTCATAATTATCATGACATTTGTGGCTCATTATGACCTAGAGTTGCACCAAATGGATGTGAAAATTGCTTTTCTAAATAGGAATTTAGAGTAAGAGATTTATATGGACTAATAATAGGGTTCATAGAATAAGGAAAGGAACATATGGTATTTAAACTTAAGAAGTCAATATACGAACTTAAACAAGCTTCCTGGCAATGGTATCTTAAGTTTAGTGATACTATTGTTTCCTTGGCTTTAAAGAAAACACTGTTAACCGGTATATATATCTAAAGGTTAGTAGGAGCAAGTTTTTTTTTTTATTTAGTATGTTTATGATATCTTGATTGTAGGTAATGATCTTGGTTTATTACATGAGACTAAGAAGTTTCTCTCTAATAACTTTGAAATGAAAGATATGGGAGAGGTAGCTTATGTAATCAAGATAGAAATATTCTAAGATAGATCACAAGGATTGTTAGGTTTGTCTTAAAAAGCATGTATTAATAAAGTTTATGAGAGATTCAAGATGGAAAAATGCTTAGCATCTCTTGTTCCAATTAAGAAAAGAGACAAGTTTAGTCTCATGCAATGTCCTAGGAATGATTTGGGATGGAAGTAGATGGAAGTAATTCCATATGCATCTATTATTAGGAGCTTAATGTATGCTCAAACATGTACAAGACCAGATATCAGCTTTGCAATTCAAATGTTAAGTAGATACCAAAGTGATCCAGGGTTAGATCATGGGAAAGCTGCAAAGAAGTTCTGAGATATTTACAAGGAACGAAAGATCACATGTTTACTTGTAGGAGATTTGATCATCTTGAAGTGGTCAAATATTTAGATTCAGATTTTGCTAGTTGTGTGGATACCAAAAAAAAAAAAAATCTACTTTTGGTTATTTGCATCTTCTAGCCACATGAGCTATTTCATGGCAAAGTGTGAAGCAATCATTCATTGTTACATCCACTATGGAGGATGAATTTGTAGCATGCTTAGAGGCTATGGTTCAGACTAAATGGTTGTGGAATTTTATTTCATGACTTGAGGTATTGGACAATATTGTCAGGTCATTGAAAATATACCATGATAATTCAACAGTTGTCTTCTTTTCTAAAAATGACAAGTATTCCAAAGGTGCTAAGCATATGGAATTGAAATACTTTGTCATTAAAGAAGAAGTTCAGAAATGTAGAGTGTCAATAAAGCATGTTAGGACCAATCTTATGATTGCAAATCCTTTGACAAAAGGGTTATTGCCTAAGACATTTATTGGTTCTGTTGAAAGTATGGCCATTATGTCTAGCAAGGAATGTTGAACGTTATTGTTACTGTTTTAGTATTAATGTATATTTAACTCTTTGAGCTTATTAATGTACAAGTTTTTTATTTGTTTTTGTTTTCTATTATTGTGTACAAGTATGGTTTAGAATGTTGAAAACAAAAGTTGTCTTTGATAAAGACATTATTGTTTACTTCTCATTAAAGTGTCTTGTTAAGGAGAAGGCTAATATCATAGTACATGGAGGGGACTATGTAGGTATGATGATGTATAACCATCATGACTCTTGTTAGTTTTTATTCTTAATTATGGCTTATGTCGTGACCAAGGTATGAAAGAATTGGCCTCCTTATATGCCTATTATGTATAGTATTTATTAAATCATGAAAAGGGATAGCATCCCATGAGTCAAGTGGAAGAATGTAAGATATGACTCACGTGATTTTATGTGGTGTGTTAAGATTAATTTAATAAACAAAATATTAGACTTTAATTCTATTAGTCAACAAAAAAAAATTAGAAAAATAGTTTTCTACAAATAACTACCAATTTGATAGGAATTGGTTATAAAAGAAATATCTTAAGAGAAAACAGGTTCTATCTCTAACTATAAGGGTTTGCACTTCTATTCTTCATCGCTTAAGAGAACATAAAGAACAGTAAGATTAAGGGACAAATAGAGGTTTCTAATCTTCTTTCTTGTTTGACATTGAAGATAACAAATTATCATCAATTTTCTCTCAAACATGAATCAAGGTATGTCTCAAATCCTTTTTGTATTCTATGAAAGCTATATGTGAAAATCATAATTCTCAAGATCATCATTCATGTATGTTGAAAATTACAATTTGTACTTTTATGACACTGATTTTGTTTATGTTGGACTTTGCTTTTACTTGGAAATTTTTGCTGGAAGTGAGTTATGCTCTTAAAAAGCAATTACTTATCCTTTTTAGAAAGAATTTATTCTTAATGATTTTGTCTAAGTTAATTTACAAAGACTTGGTTTGTATTTACCCTCTTGCTTCAGTAATTGATGGACCTAAATTTTATTTGTTGTGCTTTCAGACCGAAGATTAGCCTTTGTCTGAAAATAACAATATTCATTCCTATTCTTGTTATGGTTAATTTTAGGGGTGATATCTAGCCAGTTAATGCTATACACACACAACCACCCCTTATAATATCCCTCACATAGTCTTATGACATGATTAGATTTTCTCGAGACTCTACACATTTCTCTATGCATGAAATCTTATATGCTCAAGAAGGCCATGTGAGAGATAATAATAGGAGAGTATGATTTTTGTAACTAGCTTTATTCTATCTAGCCTCTAATTGAACTATTTCATGTGATGCTCAGAATGGCTTGCATGTTTTTGTTCTTTGGTTATTATTTGATTTGCTTTAGTAATAATCATATGATCTAAGCTGATTAGATATACACTAATAGCTTCTCTCTTCTAATGTTTAGGCTGACTCTTCGTTTGATTATATGTGTCAAAATTTCTTAATGTAGTTTACTTTTCACCCCAATCCAATGGCATAAATAACAAGTTGATATGTAAAGTAAAGCATTGCTTTTAAAAACTTGAACTTTCATTGACCTACATTTCATTTACAATTTCTTTCTTGATTTGACAGTTATTTTATAAATAGCATGCCATTTGCATCATAGTAGAGTGTAATCCAGTCAATACTTTCTTTTAGATTCCTGAGTCATATCATTTTCCTTGTGAGGGGTCACATGTTATTGCTTCTCATGCTAGAAAAGCTTAACAGAAAAAAGCCAAGAATTGATCATTATTAAGATTTATGACCTGTTTTGTGGTTAATAATTAAAGGTTTTGATTTTATACTAGTCCATTTGATAATTCAATATAGTTGGACATCACCCTTTATCACAGAGTTACTAATTCTACACCTGGTAAGGACATATTTTCAATTTTGGGCATCTGGTGCAATGCCTCTTAGTTATATCAATTTTGAAACCCTTTCTGATTTACTTGGCTACTATTATTTGTGAACCTGTAGTATTTGGTGGTGAACCTTGAGTAGCATTTAGGTGCAGATATCACACTTGAGAAGTCTAGCGAAAGCGGAGGCATGTCAAGCATAGAAACACACTGGTGTTATGAGTGTCGACAGCCAATTTAGATTGAAGAAAGAGACGTTGTTTGCCCTTACTGTCATGGAGGCTTTGTTTAAGAACTTAATGAGATACAAAGCTTTGTACCACAAGATGCCTTCTTATCACATGTAGAAGAAGTTCATCAAATACTTGACATTTTCAATGCTTTACATGCTTTCATGGGGCGAAGAGGGGCTGAACCAAGGCCCAGACTTGTGAATGCTGTTGATAGATTCAAGAAGCATAGAATGACAAAAAATTTTCAAATACCATGTATCATCTATAGCAAATATAGAACCATAGACTAATTTAAATATAAATCAAAATTCTTCCCCTACATCTCTATAATTAATCAAAAGATAAACTTCAATGGAACAATAAGTCATGACCTTATAGAGTGTAAAAGAGATTTGCCTCATAAAAAGATAGTTCAACACATAACTATAGCCAACTCATTTCCTATTAGGGTTTGTCAATTATATGCCTAGATCATACTAAAACATCATATCCAATACATTAGGCCTTAAGTCCAAAAGGTGCAACCCAACCAAGTGGATTACTTAAACATTTAGGTTTTTAGGTATATTTGGGCTACATATTTAACCCATTTTTACAAACCAAAATTTCGATCACTTGAAGTCCAATAATTATAAAAATATTCTAACATTCTCAGGCTTAGGCAAATATTGATTAAGTTTCATATATTTTGTAAAATCATTTTGAAAATGGCTCTTGGGTTAAACAAACAAGTAAAGTGACCACTAAATCTAATCTAGCCCAAAAAACATCAAAAAACATGATTCAATCAATGAATCAATTAATTTAGAACTATGAACAAGAAATATACTATTTAACCATATACATCATCTATAATCACATAAACTAGTTATTCCATGGATATGATCACACGGATGTGACAATATAGTTACATATATAGTATAACTAAGTGATCTACTTATGCTTTTGTGTAAAAGTTCTCATTGTGGTCTTTCTCATGAAAGCCACCAAATCTTTCCAAGAAGATTGACATAGTTTCTCATGAAACAATCAACATCTCAAAAAAGACAACTGCAATTAATTATATAAGGAAAACTAGATTCTCAATAAACATTCCATGAGGAGACAACTATAACAACATTTTTATAGAAGAGTAATAACAATATATCTTTAAAGATATACAAATAGTTTCTCATGAAACTATATTGTCTTTTATCAAGACAACAACAATAATCTCGATATTTAATTTTGAAATAAATTAATCATATGTCAAAATGACATAATTTTCTATTATATGCGCATAACTAAAATGTATAAGTCTAGTGACTAAATGTAACAACATCTTTCTTAGGAAAGACAATTGTTTTCACAAGAAACATTTATATCTTTAGCTATTTCATAAGAGCATTGACTTAAGTGACTCCAATTTAATAACATTATTTTTAACATGATACATTAATCTCAATTAATCCACATAAAATTATAATCATTAGACTATATCCACCAGAAGCAAGATATATGGAAGCACAAATATAACTTTTTCCCATTTGACCTATCATATCAAAGGATATAACATATGTTTCATGTGATTGGTCAAAATTTATAATTTTAATCTTTCACAACGCTCCTTTGTTAAAATAAAGTTAACAAACTTTCTTATAGCAACTATGGCAAGTAAGGAATCTAATTCGCATTTTGGAACTCATTAACAAAATAGAAACTTCCATATTATTTAAGATGAGCTACAAACTATTATCAAGTATAGAGATAAAATTAATAATAAACACTTTAATTAACCTTTTAACTAAGGTAAACAAGATTGATAATGCATTATACATTTTAACTCAATCCATCAAAATTAGAATAACCTAAAAACAACTTAATGGTAAAATTAAAACAAACATAAACACCATGGTCTTAACCATTAATATCATCATAACACTTCCAATCTTTATAAGCTTCTTGCACACCATCTTATAACATTTAAGGCATAATTTGCAAGAAAACTTTTACATGTAATTAAGTTCATGCTTGAACACATTCTCAAACTCTAAATGAAAAGTGCAATATATCAATATCATGACATTAAATAAGGCTTAATTCAAACTTAATTAAACATATATGAAGTATTACAAAAGAATTTACTAGTCTTCCTCCCACAATTCCTTAGAATCATATAATAATGTATTAGAGATGTTTATAATACGTCCTACAATCCCTAATAGCATATACAAAAGGATAAAGCCATCAAACAATATCTCATAATATTTTTGTTTAATACGTTTCATGCCATAGTCTAAAATTCTTATAATAATTTTATTACAAATTTTTTTAAGAAATTTAAATTTACTAACCATGTACATTAACATAACCCCTTAATAGAATCGTTTTGCACATGCACTACATCACATAGAGGTTATTAGGCATGATAAATGAGCAATAATGTAAAGTTCCATTATATAATTATAACTAATATAATTGGTTTTAAGAGACTATATATCGCATCCTCCAAGGTTATATAAAAATGTGAAATATTGTGATTCACATATTCCTAATATAAAAAGAAAATCAATTAAAATTTCATACTCTACTAAGAAAAATATTTACCTTTTATAAATACTTTAAAATATCACATACTACAAAAAAAGTATATATAAGTAATTTTAGGAATGTAAAAAAACATCTATATATGATAAAATTCAAAATTACGCACTTCCACAGATATCAATATCCTTAAAATAAGTTTGTGTATATCTATATAAAAATCATGTAACATAATCATTATAACATTTTGGGTCTTTAATAATAATAATAATTATAATTTATTTAATTTTCATAACTAACCTAATACATTGAAGTAATAATTAGAAATTTTCAAGATAAAATTTATAAAAAAAATATAATCTTTTCAAAATAATTATAAGAAGATAAATTCTTACAAACAAAAAAAATTTGAATAATATATTTCTCAAATAATATAGTTTTATTACCATATTTCTTTTCTTATAATCTAAAACAAGAAAAAACTTAATACCAATATGTTATGGGCATTTTTCGAAAAGCTTGGTTTGGGCCAGCCAAGGTCCAATAGGAGGCACAGCTAATCAAATGGAGGCCCAGATTGGGGATCGAGGTCACTTAGCGAGGATTCCAAGACTGTCGGACGTGAGCTGAAGACATCGAGCAACATCGTAGTAGGGAGCGTAGCTCGTCGAGAAGGCCCTCAATCCATCAGCGAGAAGACTACCATACCAACCATTCTCAAGGAGAATGATCGAGCAAGAACAGTGAGGTAGTCCAAAGCTTCCAACTCACTCACCAGTACAACACCAGGTCACAAGGTTAGTGTGCCAGATGTATGTATGGAGCCCAATCAGCAATCCAAGGCACACGTCCCCAATTGACAGCTCAGTCTCTAAACCTATGGATCAACTCCTCAGAAGTTCGACAATGATTTGCCTAGCATTAATTACTCGATGCCAAGCATTAAATGCCTGTAGCTGTGGAAATAATCATTTTGTTATTTATAAAATTACACTTAACCCTCCCCCTTCTATAAATGGGAAGGGGTGGTCACCGTAAAAAGGGGAAAGATTTTACATGCAAAGACTCTATCAGAATACAGAGAAACTACTGTATACTATGAGAGAATATTGCCATTGTATTCAAACTTTGTAAAACAATCCTTTAGTGGATAATCAAATACCAGTGTGGATGTAGGGGCTAACTTGGCTTTAGCCAAACCACGATAAAACTTCTGGTGTTTACTGTCTTTCTTCTCTTCCATTATCTTCCTTTTCTATTTTTTGCCATATTCTACTTGCAGTTAGGGGTGATATTGAACTCAAACCTATTGATCGAATTTTGGTGTCAACATTTTGGCACTAGAAGGAGGGCCCCTACTGCACACTCTTCATTTGTTACCCTGATAAGCTATTCCAAGCTATCTTAAGCACAATGGTGAGAGGAAAAGCCACCAAGAGTACAAAAATCCCTACTAGCCAACCCGAAGGTCAGACATAATAGCGGAACACAGCTACCCCTACGGCAAGTGCCAATATCGACACAACTTCCTTCATCCCGCAGCAATTTATGGCTTCTGAAATTGATGAAGCTCAAACTTGGCAACAATGCCAAGAAGCACTCGACCGGTATCAAGAAGCACTTGAGAATACCATGAAAGAACTGGCTAACATGGTCAGAGCGTTGGCTCTGGCGCACACCCAAGGTGCACCAAGGTAGGGTGAAGTTGTCGTACCTGAGGGTGGATATCATCAGCCAGAGCCTCAGCACGAAGACCAAGTCAGGATCGAGCGTCACTGAGTCGGTTCGCTTCACTCATCCAACTCGTGGTTAAGGTTCGAAGTCCACCAAGTTCGGGAGGATAAGGGAGATGACCAATAAGGTGAGAGCTTGCACGAGACCGACCGTGACCAAGAGGCGGATTGCGATTTGTCTAGCCGCGAGCATAGCAGGAAGCATAAAACCTCTGACTGACATTCTCATAGTAAGTGAGATGAAAGGAGTCGAAGGACTTCCAGCCATCGGTCTAAATCCCGAGACCCAAGGGTTGAAGAACTACTCCAAAGGATGGAGCAGTTAGAAAAGAGCTCTACATCCTAGGGGAACCAAGAATCCTACGAGGAGAGAACTCCACTCTCTAGCCAAATTGAGATGGAGCCCCTTCCTTGTAGATTTAAAATTTTGAACATCCCCCTTTATAATGGTGATAGTGATCCCTACAGCCATTAGGACGCTTTTAACTCCCAGATGGACCTATAGACTTCCAATCCACTGGTGAAGTGTTGAGTCTTCCCTGCCACACTCAGAGAGGTGCCATGGACATGGATCAAAAGTCTCCCAACTCGTAGCATAAGGAGTTAGGAGGAATGTCAAATGAAGTTCCTCAACCAGTATAGGGCATTAAAGAAGCAACTTGCCCCATCCTGCCACTTAGCGACGATTTTCTGGTGGAAAGATAAGTTGCTCAAGGATTATATCACCAAGTTTCAACAAGAAGTTAGCAAGTGGAAAACCCGTTGAATGAGAGTATCCTCATAACAATCTTAGCCAAACTCCAAAAAGATTGGAAACTATACGAAGACATATACAAGTCCCCTGTTAAGAGCCTGTGTGAGTTCTATGAGCGAGCCACCAAGGAGATCCGATGGGAAGAAACCTTTGGTCCAAAAAAGTCGAACAAGAAGGAGGAGGCAAGCACCTTTAACCGAAGAAAGAAGATAAGTGGAGGTGGGAGCAACAAAGAAGGCCAAAAGGGGGGCTCTGGAGGCTAAACCACGAAGAAGGCCCAAAATGAATAGTTTCAACCTCGGGGTCGCTACGATACCTATACCATCTTGTCAGATGCCTCAGATAGGATCTACATGATTGAGAGGGACAATGAAGACTTCGACAGACCCAAGCCCCTAAGGACCCCTATTAAGAAGAGGAACCGCAACAAATTTTGTGCCTACCATAGCGAAGTCAGGCACAACACGTCGGATTGCTGGGCGTTAAAGGATACCATTAAGGACCTCATTAAGAGAGGCCACCTAAGAGACTATGTGGTGAGATCCCTAGGGCAATGACCCCTACGTCCCTAGTAGCCTGCGTCGTAACGTCACCAAACTCCAGAGCACGAGGAAGCACCCTCCATGAGAACCATCTTCACCATACATGGTGGACCTCACATCACGGGCACTTTGAACCAATCACACGACTGCTATGTGTGAACAGTAGGTCATGTCTTTCTAGCGAGTCATGTGGAACATGAAAGGCTCACTAAGAAAGCCAAAGTACCTCCAAACATCATCTCATTCACAGAAGATGATGCACAAGGAATTCATTATCCTCACAATAACGTGATCATCATCTGAGCAAAAATTGGCAACGCTGATGTGAGAAGGATAATGATTGATACTAGGAGCTCTGTGAACGTGATGTACAAGGGATGCTTCAACCAGATGGGCATGAGCACTAGTCAGCTGGATCCATTACCCGAGCCCTTTTATGATTTTATAGGGGACGGGATACTCCTGGTGGGATGAATCAGACTCCCCCTCACTCTAGGGGACTTTAACATGATGGACTTTCTAATTATAGATTGTCCCTCGACCTACAATGTGGTGCTAGGGGTGACATGCCATGAATGATTTTGACATGGTGACATCAACCAGGACACTGACCATCAAGTTCCTAACCCTGAACAGGGTTGGATGTGTGCGAAAGGAGCAACAGGTAGCCCGGCACTACTATAAGGACGTGGTTAAACTCAGAGTCCAAGGAAAGAAGGTGAATGTGGTGTCCGGAGGAGAACCCCAAGCAATAAGCGTTAAAGGAGTAAGCCACAACCTCGTTGAGAGGTGGACGCTGAGTGAGCCATAGAACTAGTTCAAGAGCTTGAGGACGTGCAAGTAAGTGAGGCAGACGAAAAAAGATGCCTTAAGTTAGGGAAATGCCTACCACCTAATGTGAAAGTGCAACTGACGAAATTTCTCAAGGTAAATATGGACATTTTCGCTTGGAACCATGAGGACATGGTGGGTATCGATCCGAATGTAATGTCACACAGATTGAATATCGATCCTTGGGTGAAATTGATTTGCCAAAAGAGAAGGCCGATGACAGCTGAACGTTACATGACATTGAAGGAAGAGGTGGATAGGCTCTTGGTGAATAATTTCATCCGAGAAGCATATTACCCCACTTGGGTGGCCAATCCTATCCTCCAAAAGAAAAAGAATGGGAAGTGGAGAACATGTATTGATTTTACTGACCTTAATAAGGCATGCCCCAAAGATAGTTTCCCTTTGCCAAGGATAGACCAACTTGTAGATGCGATGGTGGGGCATGAACTCCTCAGCTTCATGGACTCCTATTCAGGGTACAATCAGATTCCAATGGCCATGCAAGACAAAGTGCATACCTCATTTATTACTAATCGTTGATTATATTGTTATAAAGTGATGCCCTTTGGGCTTAAAAATACGGAGGCAACTTACCAGCGATTAGTGAACATGATATTTCGAGAACAGATTGGCAAGACCATGGAGGTATATGTTGACGACATGCTAGTAAAGTCCAAATAGCTTGTTGATCATGTTCATGACCTAGAAGAGATGTTCTAAACCCTGAGAAAGTATCGAATGAAGTTGAACCTACATAAATGTGCGTTCAGAGTAGTTTGGGGTAAATTCCTCGATTTTATAGTCAATAATAGGGGGATCGAAGTGAACCCAAAAAAAATCAGAGCACTCCTTGATATGTATTCTCCCACTGGTCCAAAGGATGTCCAAAGCTTAAATGGCCAGATTGTTGCACTCGATAGATTCATTTTGAAGGCAACGGACAAATGCATTCCCTTCTTTGACCTCCTTAAAAGGGTGAAGAGGTTCGAGTGGACCCCGGAGTGTGAGGTCACTTTTCAGAAACTCAAATCATACCTCGGACAAGTACCTCTCCTTTTCAAACCAAAATAGGGTGAGAGATTGACTATATACTTAGGGGTATCCTAGCATGCCTTGAGCGTGACCCTAACACAGGAAGAGGGAGGAACTCAACTCCCCATTTACTATGTAAGCAAGAGACTAGTGGATGCCAAAACAAGATACTCACCCATGGAAAAGCTCACCTACTGCCTAGTCGTTGCCTCGAGAAAGCCGTGACCCTATTTCCAAGCCCACAGCATTAGGGTCCTCACGTAGTTCTTGCTAAGACAAGTCCTGCAAAAGACAGACACCTCAGGACGGTTGCTCAAATGGGCAATAGAGCTCACTCAGTTCGACATCGAATATAAGCCCATATCAGCCATCAAGGGACAAGCACTGGCCGACTTCATTGCTAAATTCACAGGGCTCGTGCAAAAGGAAGTGGAGATTCCTGAGACCCTATGGTGGGAATTATACGTTGAGGGGTCATCAAGTGACCAAAAAGTAGGAGCAGGTATGCTTCCCGTCAGTCCAGAAAGACACAAGGTCTTCTGCATTCTAAGGTTCAGCTTTCAAGCCACTAACAACGAGGCTGAATATGAGGCATTATTGATGGATTTGTGATTGGCCAGGGGGTGCAAGCCGAAAGATTAAAGATTTACAATGACTTGTAACTCATCGTTTGCCAGGTGATGGGAGAATACCAAGCTCGAGGGCCGAAGATGATGAGCTATCTCCAGATCTCAGAAAAGAAAATCAAAGTTACAAAGTTTATATCCTAAGAGGTCAGAGCCTTGGGAGCAAGGTCTTTATCAGGTTGGGGATTAAAAGCTGGAGCATCAGGAACTTCAGCCACTAGAGTAGCATTAGTGACCTGTGTCCCCCCTTCTCCTTGAATGACAACTTCAGTGGGAAGGGCTGTGGTCTCAGCACTCTATCCTTTCACTGAGGAGCTGGCCTTAGCAGCTCTCTTTTTGTAGTTGTCCATGGCCTCCAAAGCTCATGGGCCAAAGAAGGAGAAGTCTAGTTCAAGATGTTTCTCCCACAAAGTGTAGAAGAATGCAGCACAAGTCTTGGTCCTCGTTTCCCTGGTTGTTTTTGCCACTAGTGAGGATGTCTCTACTTTGATCTTAGTCGCTTCTTCCTTAGCGAGCTCGAGTTCTGTCTTCAGTGCCCTTAACTCTTTAGCAGTAGCCTCGGCTCACTGCTTTGTAGATCTTGCCTCCTCCTCGACAGTGTTGGCCACTTTAATCGCTAACCATGCCTGCGACTGAGCCTCATCCAACTCTATCTTGGCCTTGTTCAAATCATTGGTTACAAGGCCAAGATTTATCATAATGACTTCACGACACTCTACCTCACGAGACAGAGTGGCTTCCATTTCTTTGACCTTCTCCTTCTACTCCAGTACCTCAGCCATTGAAATTGCCAACTCATCCACTAGAGTGGACTTCTCGTCATCCTGGCCTCAGAGCGCTTCTTCAATCTTCATCAGTGTCAGTAAGCTCTGCGAGAATAAATAACAAGGTTAGACTATGAAGCAAATAGAGTGACCAAGATAAGGAGCAATACTTACCACCAAGCCATGACGAGCTGCGTATCCTACTAGCCTCCCAATGGTGAACTCCTCAGCCTCCAACACCCCAACTTGACCGCCATATCCCAAGATTGTGCCCATGTTCTCAATGAAGGTCTGAGCATACCCTTCTATCTTGGAGCCAGGCTCGACCAATGGCCTTGCACTCTCGACCTCCGATGCCACATGCTTGCAGGAGGTCACTTTCATCTTTCCTTTGTCAACCTTCTGCTTCTTTAGGGAAGGACCAGAAGGGCTTGTGACGTTAGTTGCAGCTACTTTTTTAGGTCATGATGTAGGGGCTGGTCCTTGCGAAGGGACCACAACCGAAGTAGCTGGTTAGTCTGTGACAACTGGAGTTGCTTCAATCTCAAGGGTTAGAGGCTGGTCTACAATGATCGGAGCTGGATCGATCTCGTGGGCCGGAGGGGCCTCTTCCTTGCTATCTGAGGGTGGCATCCTGAGGATCAGCTCCATTACTTTATCGTAATCATCAAAATTGATAGGCTTGACCTCCATCACTCGATGAATTCCTACCTCTCTAATGATCTCGTTGTCTTTCACCGGAGTAAGCTTGTAATAACAAAGCAGGCTTTCATTAAATCGAAAGTCATTCTCGAGGTCGTTGGATGTCATAAACTAATCCAAGACCTCCAACTCCTTAGCCCTTAGCGTTGGTCTCTTGCTGGTCCCGTTTGCACAATTAGGCAAAGGTCAAAATCAAAAGCAAATATCAAAGATGCACCAAACTCACTCGCTCCCAGCCTGCCTACCTGAAACAAGAATAAAATCAAAATTTTTAAGGTAGCGCAACGAGGGGCATGAGATGTAGAACCAACATGACTTATAGCACCCCGCGTTAGACTTCCCTTTGGCATCCCCCTTTGGTAAGATGCCCTTACACAGTGTCTGCTAAACTGAGAGATAGTAAAGCCCATCCTCTGAGTTCATGCACCTTAGGTCATACAAATAACATAAAGTTTCAGGTGATGGTGGTAGAAGTTCGTTACCCATATGGATTAGGGTTAACGAGATAAGTGAAATGTAGGAGTTTGGTGTGAGCTAGAAAGGGCTAAGTTTTATTTTGTTCAAGAAGTTGACAATGAAGGGTTGCATTAGAAACCTTAGTCCTATTGTGAGGTGCGGGAAACCGATAGCTATGAAACCTCATGGAGGATGGGGAGCATAATCGCCTGGAGTGGGAACCATGACACTGCATCCTTTGGGGATCCGGCATGATTGAATTATGATTCGAACGTTACGAAGACACCCCGTTGATGTATGCAACTTGAATACCTAACAGTCGAGACGTTGCCCCACAATGGCCCTTCGACCCTCGGTATGGCTCAGGCGAGCATTGAAGTCTGTAACGACCTCTCTCCCGGTTAAGGTCGCTTCGTCGGTATGTCGCACGACCCCCACACTCTGAGATGAGTCTGGTTCATCGTCCACATGCCTAATTATATGATGACGACAAGTATGACGTACTCCGATCTACACAAAGGAAAAAGGATGGTCGGGTTGCTGAGAGCGAACCGTATCAAAAACTAAGATTAATGACCCCCTACATTGTAGGCCATGTACACCTTAAGTCATCGCATCGATAACCCGGACTTTGGCAAATGGAGGGGACATTTTGGCTGAATTGCAGGATCCCAAAAAACTAAAATCAACGTCCAAAATCCTAAAATCTATCGACAACCTAACTATTCCAATCCTAACAAAACTAAGCATCTAAACCAGCTCTATCTATCAACACTATCATCTCTTAACCAGTCACAATCAAGTCCCTCACTCCCTATAAAAGAGAAAAACACAAGGTTAGAGGGGACATATCGTGATTTATGGACACAGGAGGTTCGGAAGCTTGGGTAATAACTAGAAAAGTAGACTGGACCCAGTAAAAATTGACAGCGGAGTAGCTGTCACAGCAATTGGGAAAGCTAACAAGTAGAGGAAACTGGAGCTCTGAGAATTTTTGAATGGCAATTGAGAGGGAGAGAGAAGGCCCTTTCGATTTATGAAGGGATGCGATACCACCGTTGGATCAAAAGGCTTGTCAGTTACCCATGATCCAATGGCCCAAAGGAGGACAATGGCCAGCTCATGATGATGCAGTGCACGCTTATCAAAATTGGGAGTAATTATTGCCAGCCATCGTTGGAAATCAAAGAGTCACGCATGAGATGAACGGGAGTACCAAATGATTCGTTAGGGACCCAGGTCACACAGCACTGGACCATGATGATGTTTCAAGACCTCGCATCCAAGAAGTGCTCCACGTACAAAAATCTTGCATAAGTTGCGTCCAAGAAGTCCTTTATGCATAAAAATCTTGTGCAGACAATTTCAAGACCTCGCGTCTAAGAAGTGCTCCACGCACAAAATCCTTATGTAAGCCGTGTCCAAGAAGAGCTTTTATGTACAAAAATCTTGCGTGGGCAATTTCAAGACCTTACATCTAAGAAGTGTTAGCCACACATAAAAATCTTGTGCGAGCCACGTCTAAGAAATGCTTCATACACAAAAATCTTGCGCGGGCAATTTTAAGACCTCACATCCAAGAAGTACTAGCCACGGATAAAAATCTTATGTGAGCCACATCCAAGAAGTGCTTTATGCGCAAAAATCTTATGTAGGTAATTTCAAGACCTAACATCCAAGAAGTGCTCTACACACAAAAATCTTGCACGGACAAGTTTAAGACCTCACGTCTGAAAAGTGCCACAAGCACCAAACTCTTGTGTGAACTGGCATGAATACATAGCCCGCATGGAAACTTGGTCTCGTGACAGCAAAGATGCTTGAGCACCCTACTATTTAAACTTGGCCTCAAAGGCATTCAAGTGATCATGCTTCCTGTTGATTAAAGCAAATCGACGTAACTAATTGATCATGCATACGATGCATATCCTTTAAGTTGAAACTTATTGGCTTAAGCCTATTGATGTAAATTTTACTTTTAATAATTGGGGTTGATAAGCCCATTAAACATTCCTCATAATGGTTATTGAGTTATGATTTTGTAGGAGTTAGTCATGTTGCCATCGGTAACCAACTGGAGCAACAATATAATGAACTTATAAAGGCAAAAGATATGAATGTAGTGCTTGAAGTTTTATTAAAAAACCTCCTCCAACGAGGCAGATTTACATTAGAAGATCTCACATACAAGAATAAAGCAAAAGCCTGAAGCTTCTAATTGAACAAGAAGAGGGAAAACCAGCCTTCGGGAGACAAACTCCCATCAGATGAAACATCCACCAATATGACTGTTCCTGATTATAGCCTTTCTTAGCCAATAGTTCCTTTCCTTACTCAAACCCAGAGCAATTCAAAAAGGAGTCAGGAATCCGATTAGCAAGGCTAAACTTCATGAAAAAGCCATGAAGAAATAATTCAAGATCTATACAAGACTTCCCAGGAGTCAACAAGAGAAGTTATCCAAGGAAGCCACATGCAACGGGCCATTCGCACCCTCAAAACCTTTGCAACGGACCATGCACACCCCGAATAGCTTCACCAAAAGCCAAACTACTGAAAGCATAAAGGGCTTAACTAAAGCATCCATCAGGCAATCTCATGGAGAAGTAAGAGGAGCTTCATAGGCTTCATAAACTAATCTGGGTTCATCAAATGACCCAAAGGACATTTGGCTATTCTAGATTGGATGATCCAGGAAAAACGAGATCACCACATTAGCAACTGAGAACTATGCACAATGAGAAGTATGGTCTAAAGTAAGGGAAATGAAAGCCTGAAAGACAGAAAAGACAACACGATAGTCTGAATATGAAGACTTATCTGTCTTACAAATTGTAGATGAATATTTTGACTATCAGCGGCAACTCCCAGCCCGCAAAGCGAGCTGAGAGTTGGAGGGCTTATGTTATGGGCATTTTTCAAAAAGTATGGTTTGGGCTGGCCAAGGTCCAATAGGAGGCACAGCTAACCAGATGGAGGCCCAGATTGGGGACCAAGGTTGCTCAACGAGAATTCCAAGACTGTCAGGCGCGAGATGAAGACATCGAGCAATGTCGTAATAGGGAGTGCAGCTCACCAAGAAGGCCTTCAATCTGTTAGCGAGAAGACTACCATACTAACCGTCCTCAAGGAGAATGGTTGAGCAAGAACAACGAGGTAGGCCAAAGCTTCCAGCTCGTTCACCAGCACAACACCAGGCCAAAGCCTCCAAACCTACGCATCAGCTCCCCGGAAGTTCGACAATTATTTACGCAACATTAATTACCCGACGCCAAGCATTAAATGCCTAGAGAGGTAGAAATAATCATTCTGTTATTTGTAAAATTACACTTGTAACCCTCCCCCCTTCTATAAATGAGAAGGGGTGGTCACCACAAAAAGGGGGAAAGATTTTACATGCAAAGACTCTGTCAGAATACAAAGAGAACATTGTATACTATGAGAGAATACTGTCATTGTATTCAAACTTTGTAAAACAATCCTTCAATGGATAATCAAATACCAGTGTGGGCGTAGGGGCCAACTTAGCTTTAGCCGAACCACGATAAAACTTTTGGTGTTTGTTGTCTTTCTTCTCTTCCATTATCTTCCTTTTCTATTTTCTTCCATATTCTACTTGTAGTTAGGGGTGATATTGAACTCAAACCTTTTGATCGGATTTTGGTGTCAAGTGTGACTGTGTGTCATTTTGATATCATTAAAGTTTTGGATAAATCATAAAATCCAACAATCAATAAATTAAAGATACGTCAAAGTAATTCAAATAAATCATTTATCTATTTATAAAACATTCAATTTCAACCTTTGTAAATAAGACACCTTCACACACAAAACAATAATGCTTAAATATCTTCACATATATATTACATGCAAAATTTCAAAATACATATTATTAATGTCTATTAAAGCCAAAAATGACACACTCATATCTTCTTCATGTGAAAATGACATATATTAACAAGAATATGTTAATATTAAATAGAAAATAAAAATAAGCTATATTTTAAAAGGTACTTAAACTTATAATTGTGCAGTTATTAGTTAGCAAAATGTACAATATAAATTAAAGTTCTCAATTACAATAGTCAATATGACTAACTATCCAACATATATCTTTCTTTCTTTGACAAATTTATACAATTATTAGAAGCATAATGTGTAAAATTATTGTAGCAAAACAATCCAAATGAATTTTTAGAGAAATTATAATTTAATGAGTAATTATCTGTCATAATAATATATCTCATAAATTATAAACACATTCAATAATTTGTACACATGATCAACATTCTTAATCAAAAGAATTTTTATAAGTACACACTTCTAATATACATCCTCACAGATAATTTATCAAATATAAATTAGTCAAGTCAAACTATCTCTATATATTTCTTTTATAATTTAAAATAATTCCTAGCCAGAGTTGAATAGAAAAAATGCATAATTATTAATAATAACATGAGCAAGTAACTATAACAAAATTCACAACAAACTATTTGGATGGTAATCACATTTCTTTAAGAAAAAATCTAACATATATGGGTAGAAAGATAAACGTTTCTTAGAAGAAATTAAAATTTATCACCTGTGAATAGAAATGTGGATAGAAAGATTTCTAATCATCATCATTCAAAAGCTCCATATTACTTATAAACTAACTTATATAATAACCTTTTGTGGATAAGTTACTATACAAATTAATTCAAATAACAAGAACATCCCAAAATTCAACAAAAGAATGTATTAGCTTGGTAAATGGTCATTGTGGTAACATATATTCACTATCATTGATAAATTTCTCATAGGACAAGCCATAATTAATCATTATATCCTAAAATAAGTATTTATCAGAAAATTTATTAGTTTAGTAAGTGAGTCATTGTGGTAACAAACACTCATTTTGTCAATAAAATTTTCACAGGATAAAACAATACCCAAGATTAATTATCATCTCCATATCCAATTTGAATCACATCTTCTCTACAAAAACAAATAAATTTAATTTAACTATTATAATTATCATGCAAATAGATAATTTCATAGCAACTCATTTTGCTCAATAATATGTAGTAAGACAAGGATCAATCAATCACTTTGGTAATTTATAAACACACATTTATTTACAATTTAACCATGCATACACATCATGTGTAATGTAAAGCAAATAAAATCATACAATTTTATAACACAGAAGTTATAATAAATTAAATACCAAAAACATTTGAGATTATTGTTCAAGTCATTGTTAATTATTGAGTTTGATGATCTTATCATCTCCCGTTTTAATGTTTCACTATAAAACATATATACAAATAAATAAATAAATTAATTCCATTAGTATATAAAAGGGACAATCACATAAGTGGTTATATATCACAGTGTTAATATAAAATTAAACTCAAAATTAATGGATAATATAGCCAAATCAATATTTTGATGATATCCAAAAAAACATTCTTTAAAATTAGAATTACATGACAAAATGTCTGTTACAATGTATTGAGAAATTCAATATGAATTGATTTAATTATTCGAAAAGGTTCATCAAAAAATAATAACAATAAAAAATTGTAAAATATTATTGGTAACAATCAATTGTAATAATTAAAATAGTCGAGACTTAAGCATAAAATTATAAATCATCACGTAAACAAAGAAATATAATATATTTTAAAATTTCAAAACACAAATTTGTTGAGAAGGCAAACAAACTTCAAATGCTAAAATTTCTTTTTTAAATCATCTCAAAACCTCCAATATTACATGAAAAAAATTATACAATAATTATTTATGCATCAATTGAAGCTTAATCATATCATGTAACCCATATCCTAAAAGAAACAGCTAAGAAGTTCATTAATTCAAAGATAACTATCAAAGTTAAAACTTTTAATTTCATTAATAAAATTATCAAAAAGGGAGAAACATCAAAATTCAATTTCATTATCATGTTCTTGATAATATGCATTTCAGTGAGCATGAGGATTAAACATTCTATCACGTGATAATTTTTCATAACAAATCTCATACGCACTTATATTATGTAGTTACACCTTAGGAAAGTTATATTGACAATCAAGCCATAACCCAATATCCTTGTTCCAAAAAATATTTACACAAAGTCACGTAATCAATGAATAAATCAATTGAAAATACATATTTAACAAATTTGTTCCCTCTTCCAAGAACATTTGATTAGTACAGTACCCAAATCATTTAATTATTCTCATGAAGATTAGTACTATTCACATATAATACTCATTATATATATATATATATGTTGACGTCAGATTTTGGTAGCGAGTCAAACTCCGGCTAATAGAGAGATTCTTCTGGGATCTCTGATTGTCAACTGGTTCAAACACAGCAAATCAGCAAAATACACAAAGAAGAAGGGAAGAGCAGTAAAGGGATATGAGATTTTTAACGTGGTTCGGCCAAATCTGAGTATATCTGGACCCTACCTCTACTATAGTGTATTATTGTGAGAGTATTTCTACAAAGATCTCAGCATACAGTGTTTCTTCCTCTCATAGTTTTGGCATATTCTAGCTCTCTCTCTATTTTGATAGAGTTTCTGCCTGCATAAAAGATGATCTCCCTTACAGAAGGATCCTTCCTCATATTTATAGAGGACTGGAGGTTACAATGATAATTTTATATGTAGTAAATCTATTACATCAACATTTATTATACAAGACAGAATGAACAGACAAAATCTTGCTATTCGGCTGCTGCACATTGTCTTCTGCAGGTAGGCCCGACATGTCTCTTGGACAAAGTAAGAACGAGTCTTCAGTATAGCGAGCTCTCAGGTCGTTAGTCATTCTTCATTGACTGCATTGCTTAGCTTGGGGACATGCATGTCCTCATGTAAGTTAAGGTCGAGCTCACTTTCTCGAGCATGAGCTAGAGTAGGGGAGGTCACTTTATGATGCAAACCAAAGGCATAGTGCTCTAACACTTTTCGAGTTGATCTTTTCGCCACTCTCGGGCTACCTACGGGTCCATCCAGGATGAACCAATTTTCACATATAACATAAGCCCTCCAACTCTCACCTTGCTTTGTGGGCTGGGAGTTGAGACTTTTCAGTTTCTGTTCAATCAAAGTCTTCTTCTAAGACTGTCGTTTCATTTGCTCTAGGCCATGCTCCTCATGGCACGTGTCAGATGATTGGAGGTGAGTCAGCCTTAGCTTTTCCAAGGCAATAAATGATGATGGTTGGGGGAATGGATCTGGATCCTTCGATAGAGCCGGCCTTGGCTCTATATAAGGGAAAGGGAATCCCTTCTGTCACTGCACAGGGCAAACCAGGGAGTCTCCTGATAAACCACCATTATTTTTGTCATTCTAGCTTTTCAATAGGGTGTATATGGTCTGCTACATAAAGAATTCGAAAGATTCAGCTTCTCCGATAACATGGAGAGATCTCATATGGATCTCAGATTACGTCCTCTCGATGTTGCCATGAGGCAATTGTTTGGCTAGCCAAGTTTTTGGCGCTTTCTGATTAGCTTCCTTTATGAATCAAAATAGGAGCTGGAGGCCGGAAAAACAAGGAGCTACAGTGTTGCCACCGGGCATGCATTGGAAGGAAAAATTTGAGGACCTAGGTGGTGCACGAACTCTAATTAGCTAGAGTGCGATCCTTCATGGCCAGTCTTTCTTCTTAGTTTTAAGTTTTCCCCTTTGTATTCTGATTAGCCTGTATCTAGAACTTTCTGATGTAATTTTACCTCGTTGAGGTCTTTTAATGAGTAAAATTTCCTTTTGCAATTTCTGTTTGTTGCCCTTGTTTCTCATATGAATATTGTTTGAACAATCTGCGTGATTTGCATGTAGTCAGAAAATGGTGTAAGAGCTACGAACACTTGGTCGCAAGTAAGCTGCGAGTTAGAGTGATCTCCTACTCAGGCCGATTCTGCGGCCAAATAAACAGTTAGGTTCGCACGAGAGCTGCAAATAGTTGGTCACATGTAAGCTGTGAAACAAAATAATTTCGTTACCTTAGGCAAATAATTGATTCATCAATTCTTTACGCTTCACTGAGCATGGAGCTACGCTAGTATTGAGTGTTTAAGAGTGCCTCCGCACCTCAGTGAGCATGCAGTTATGCTGATTAAGCAAGTTTATTTTAAGCGTCTCCACGCCTTAGCGAGCTCGCAACTCAACTGGTTAAGTGAGTTTGTTTTAAGCATCTCCACGCCTTAGCAAGCACGTAGCTACGCTGGCAAAGTGAGTATTTTTTAGTGCCTCCGCACCTCAGCTAGCACATAGCTATGCTAGTACAATGAGTGTTTTTTAGTGCCTCCACACCTCAATGAGCACGCAGGTACGTTGGCATAACGAGTGTTTTTTAGTGCCTCCGCACCTCAGCGAGCAAGCAGTTGCACTGGCACAGCGTCTATTAATTCTTCTCTGGAATGAGCTTCGAGGGACCTCAACTGGACTAGGGGCCGTGGTTGGAATAAAGTTACCTAAGAGGCTTGAGGAAGTTGATCACATGCAAGCTGCGAATATTACAAATTCTTGGAAGCAAAAGGCAGAGTAAAGAAAGAAAGATAACAACATTAGGGCAATCGACTTTCAACTTTTTGACAAAGGAAAAACATCTACATTCATTCCAAAGTTTACAACACATTGTCAATGTATAACTCGGATCGAACCCCCTGGCTCTTGGTTAGTACTATATTGAAGAGGCTGGGGTAGTTGCCTTACAGGTTGTACTACATATTCCTTTAGACGACCCCTTCTGATCAAGTCTTCAATTGCATCTCTGAGGGCCAAACAATTCGAGGTCCCGTAGCTGGCCTCATTGTGATAGGCACAGAACTCATCTCTATTCCTCTACCTGAATGGGGTCTTCAAGGGTCTGGGCCTTTCGAAGTCTTCCCTATCCTTCTCCATTATGAAGATCCTATCTTAGGAATCTGATAGGATGCTATACTGTTCGTAATGATCCGAGTGCTAAGGTTACCCACCTTTAGGCTTTTTGGACTTCTTCTCAGTCTGCTCGGTGGAACGATCGCCTTGTTTGATGTCGCTCCTCTTCTTGCTGTGAGAGGAGTCTACCTTTTCATCCTTCTTGTCAAACCTTTCTGAACCAAAGGTCTCTTCCCATTTAATCTGCTTGGCAGCTCACTCATAGAATTCGACGAGGTCTTTCACCGGGGACTTGTACAGGCTCTTGTACAGCTTACCATCTTTACGGAGTCTCACAAAGATCATTGCCAGCATGGTTTCTTCAGATGGATTCTCCATTGAATTGGCTTCGAGCCTGAACCTAGTGATATAGTCCTTTAGCGACTCGTGCTTACGTTGAAAGACCATGGCGAGATGACAGAGGGGCACAAGTTATCTTTTTAGTGCTTGATACTGGTTGATGAATATCTGTTGGCAGTCTTCCCAACTGCCAATTGAGCAAGCTGAGAGGCTTCTAAATCAAGTTCGAGGTACACCTCACAATGTGGTCGGAAACACTCGACACTTGATCAAAGGATCTATTGTTTGTATGTCCATCTGAATATTGAATGTGTCTAAATGATCATAAGGATCAGAATCCCCATTGTATAACATAATCATAGGGACCTTGAGCTTAAGGAGGAGAATTCGAGTTTCGATCTCCTCCAAGAGTGGTGACCATTCCTCATAGTGAGCTCGATCAGTCGGAGTTCGAAGGCATTCCTCTAGCTGAGCTACTTTCTAAAACAGCTTTCTAACTAGCGGGTCTCGTACCCTAGAGTAGTGGCTAGACAATCACTGGATCCTTTGGTTTTTGTTGTCGCGAGGGTTATGACCTGGGGTCTACTCTTGCGAGTAACGAGCTGGAGAATTGCCTTGGTTAGGATCACCCAAACATTGAGCTTGCTACTACTGGAGAACATCCACGGGTGTTGAGGCCTCGGCTCGTCTCTACACATCTTGCACTAACAATGTAACTGTTCTAGCTAGCTCTCTCATCATGTGTTCAATTTTCTCCTAGCACTGAAGCCAGTTCTGCACTCCATTAGTGCCATTAACGACGGGAACTGGTTGTACAGAGCTGGTTGGAGGGATGCCAGTGGTTGCTCCGATGACAGGAGCGGTGGATGAGTCTGTCGCTGAGACGTGACCTTCTAGAAGACTGGGTTGCCCATTTGAGACTCTGGTGGCTCTTCCTTTGGCCATTGCAGCAGAAGGTGAACTAGAATAGGTGAGATTCCCCACAGAAGGCACCAAAATGTTAACGTCGGATTTTGGTAGCAAGCCAAACTGTGGCTAATAGGGGGATTCTTCCAGGATCTCTGACCATCAACTGATTCAAACACAACAAATCAGCAAAATACACAAAGAAGAAGGGAAGAGCAGTAAAGGGACACAAGATTTTTAACGTGGTTCGACTAAATCCAGATATATCTGGACCCTACATCCATGGTAGTGTATTATTATCAAAGTGTTTCTACAAAGATCTCTGCATACAGTATTTCTTCCTCTCATAATTTCAGCATATTCTAGCTCTCTCTCTCTATTTTGGCAGAGTTTCTGCCTGCATAAAAGATGATCTCCCTTACAGAAGGCTCCTTCCTCATATTTATAGAGGAGTGGAGGTTACAATGGTAATTTCATATGCAGTAAATCTATTATATCAACATTTATTATACAAGATAGAATGAACAGACAAAATCTTGCTATCCGGCTACTGCAGATTATCTTCTGCAAGTGGGTTCGGTGTGTCTCCTAGGCAGAGTAACAATGGGTCTTCGGTATAGCGAGCTCTCAGGTTGCTAGTCATTCTTCATTGACCGCATCGCTCAACTTGGGGACGTGCCTGTCCTTGGGTAAGTTGGGGTTGAGCTCGCTTTTTTGAGCATGAGCTCGAGTCGGGGAGGTTGCTTCGCGACGCGAATCGAAGGCATAGTGCTCTAACACTTTTCAAGTTGGTTTTTTCACCAATCTCGGGCTACTTGTGAGTGCATTCAGAACGAATCGATTTTTACATATAACACAATATATATATATATATATCAATGCATGATTGATACGATAATATAAACTTACAGATATAAACTACACATGCACTGTTCCTTTTCAAATTAGAATAAATTATTAGTCAAAATTAATCGAGAAACCTGATCATACATGAAACCATATTCTACATACTAGTTCAACCTCTTTCAAAATTTACAAGGTATCAACTACATTCAAGAATATAGAATTTTATTTAAATTCTTAATAAAGCCTGCTAAAACTTTATTGACTCAATTGGGATTAGAATGAGATGAATTTTGCCAAAATAGCACACATCACATTAAGCAAATTGGTAATATGAATTTCATGGTTAAACCCTTTGAGGCTAAAAAGAATAAAAAAAAATGGTTTTAATCCACTCAATACAAATTCCGAAAGAAAGTCCTAGAACAAGTTAAGTATTCCTTTGTGAGAGAGGAAAGAAATCGGAAGAAATCAAATTAATGATTTCTTTTTTAATATGCATTCTTCAAATTTGAGAATGAAACAAAATTTAGGAAAACAATTTTATCATAGATTAACATAGGGTTTTAGACTGATATAACCTACTCTAATATCATTTGACATAAATTTTTTAAATACCATAGATCATCTATACTAAATCTAGAATAATAAAATAATTTAAATGTAAATCAAAATAAGAAATTGTTATCTCTCAAATTATGAATTGTTTTTGTAACATTGCTTCGTAAAAGAATATAATATATTTTAAGAGCAAATTCTTTCCTTATATCTCCATAATCAACTAAAAAACAAACTTCAATGGAATAGTAAGTCATGACCTTATGGAGTGGAGAGGGGACTTACCTCATAAAAAAAAGATCAACATATAACTGACCACTTTCTATTAGGATTTGTTAATTATAGGCCTGCACCATATCAAAACATCATATCTGATACATTGAGCCTTAGGTTCAAGAGGTGCAATGCAACCATTTGGATCGATTAAACATTTAAGTTTTCAAGTTATATTTGAACCACACATTCAACTATTTTCACAAATCAAAATTCCGATAAATTGAAAGCCAGTAATTATAAAAATATTCTAATATAGAATGGCTGGAAGACACCCAGCTTTTGATGTTAGGGAGCTCTGGTTCCACTTCCACTCCTGTTCCTGAACAGAGTTGGGGTGTTATTAGTTCTAGTCCTTATTTAATATTTCATGGTCAAGTTCCTGGATTTGCATTGTATAATGGTAATTCAGAAGTTGTTGGAAGACGTGTTGATTTTGGTGACTACTTTATGGGCTCTGAACTGGAAGAACTTATCGAGCAGCTCACCATGAATGATCAGCGTGGTCCACCACTAGCCTCACGTTCCTCAAAAGATGCAATGCCTACTATTAAGATCACACAAACTCATCTTCGCTCTGATTCACATTGTCCAGTGTGTCAAGATCGTTTTGAACAGGGCACTGAGGCCAGGCAGATGCCATGTAACCATATTTATCACTCTGATTGTATTGTTCCTGGGTTGGTTCAGCACAACTCGTGTTTAGCTGCAATCTCAAGGACGCGGTAGTTCTCGTGGCAGCGGTGCTGACAATCATAGCAATGGAAGCAGGGAAAGTAGCCAAAGCCAGCATGATCAAGGAAGGAGAAACCCACTGACATTTTTGTGGTCATTCCATTCTTCTAATTCAAACACTAATTAGTATGCTGGGACCTGAGGAAACAGCTCTCCACCCACTAATAATAATACTAACAATGGGACGGGCTGTAAAATGGATGGCCCTTTGATTAAAATCGTTTTGTACATGTAATATTGCCAGGACTATGGAAGCTTGTTTAAATCATTTTGCACATGTAATCTGCTCCCTAAGTTGAATGCCTTTTGAGCTTTTATAGCAGTTATATGCAATTTGATTGTCACCTGTTGCAAGTATGTCCTTTTTTTAAGATTGTCTTCGAAACTGAGTTTCAATTAAATTAGGTTTCTATTGTTAATTGTACTCTAGGCTCTAGTGGATCAATACCCGCAGGTTTAATAAATTACTCCGCCTGCTGTTGTTTGAGTTTTTTTTTTCCTTTTTTTTTTCTCTGTCTTTTAAAAAAATAGGAATGTATTTCTTATTTTTTTTAATTTTATCTCTATTATTTTAATAAATGCTCAACGATTATATATATTATTTAATTTTTAATGAAGTATAAATTAATAAAAGATAACTCTTTCTTTTTAAATTAAAATTCTTTATTAATCTCCTTCATCCTTTTACATTTTGAAACATTTCAAAATAATTGAGTGGTTAAGAAAAGCCGATTGGCTCACAATAAACTAACCTATTATATTTTGACACAATCCAAAATAATTGATCAATTAATAAAGGGTGACGGAACCACAACTAAAATCAATTAAATTTGATTAAGTTCAAAATAAATGAAATTTAATGTGGTCAATAGATTCTTAAATAATATGCCCACTTAGCACAAGTAAATTATCCGACAGAGGTCTGACTAGTTAATATGCATCTATTCATCTCCAATTATTATTGATTATTAAGTCATCTATTATCACATCATTTTATATATTATTTTTTTATATAAATCAAGATATATAATTTTTTTTAAAAAAATTATTTTTATTTTTATTTTTTATATTTTCTTGAGATTATAAATTATTAAGTTGATCATCAAAATACTCTCTAGAATTTTAATTTCGTTCACTTATTCTCTTATTTTACAAATTTTGAAGATTAAAGTTTCTCACATTTATTTTAAACTATAGATAAAAACCAGGGAAAGAAAATTAAATAATCATAGGACAAATGATGAAGGGCCACGAAAAAAAGAACGAAAATAAAAAAAAAAGACAATGGCAACCAACCTTCCGGTGAAAAAAAACGGAACTTTGACCATAGACAGACCCCTTCGTCATATCCAGAGAGCAAGTAACTGATTAATACTTTTTTAATAATGCAATTATTATTGTGAGAAGAAAACGCCTCAGGAAATTCTGGCATGAATGGCTGCACATCTACGGGTATTTGGGACAATTTTTTGGATTTATTTTGTATGGATATCTTTGTAAGAGCAATACTACTGTCACGTAGTAGTCACAAAATAAATAGGTATGTATAAATTCATTTATTCTATTCAATTCAAATTTATCTATAATGTTTAATGATCAAATAAATGGAAAAAAAATTAATTTATTCATAGAAAGGTCATTAAAAATCAATTTATGAATATTTATTATCTATTTAACTTAATTTTTATTTAAAAATTAAAATAATTATTTTTATATAAAAAATATTATATTACATTAAATAAAAAATAAATTAAATTAAAAATACCTAAATTTTAATATAATCACATTTGTTGACCTAACAATTATAACTTATATCTATTTATTCATTTATATTCATTCTAATTATAATCAATTCATATCTATTCATATCAATTGTTAATAAATATAAATCAGATCATTATTAACGCTATTAAATAAGTTTATATTGGGTCCATCCTTAAATAATAATTTATCTATTTATATTAATATCTAATATTTTAATAAGATAAAAAAGATAACATATTTAACATTTTAATTTTATAAAGATGTTTACAATTGAAAATTTTTCAAAGGTGAATTGGTATTGGTTTATGTAATATATTCACTTTTAATTTTTTTTTCTATTTAAATATTAATGATCAATTATTTATTTGAATAAATTTTTTATTTTTTTAAAAAAATGCCAATTCCAATCATAGTTATTCGTTTTTTATGTTTACATATTACATCTGTAATATATAGAAAAGTTTTAAGAAAAAAGAGGAAATATGATAAAAATATTTTCTTCTTAGTTTATTAGTTCTTTCAATTTTGTAGCATAGATAAAATATTTTTAAATATAATTTAAAATTTTATTAATAAAAGATATTTTTTAACAATGAAATTAAAATATAATTTAGAATTTAATAGAAAAAATTATTTTTTAATGGTGGAGTTAAAATAGAATTTAAAATTTTAATAGTAAAAATTCTTTTTTAATGATGGAAATAAAATTTTTAATGGTAATAGTAAAATATAATTGTAAGAATAAAAAAAGATAATGAAAATTATAGGATAAAATAATATAAAAATGATGATGATTAAATAAATAAATGGATGAGTTGAATTTGACTTTATATACTGATCATGGGTCGATCCATGATTCATATAAAATTTTAATTAGATCATAAACGGATAAATAAATAATTGTTAATCCATTCTGATTTAATTTAAATCTATCCAACTTATACACTTGACACCCCTGCTCTCAATAGTTGTTCACAGATAATTATTTGTTTGCATCACAGATTGCTTACTACAACAATTAAATAATTAATTATATGAAATTTATTTTATTTATTAATAATATTATTTGATGATTTATTATATAAATTTTATTCTTATTTTGATGATGTATAGAAAAATTATATTTTAATGTTAAATTATTTAAAGGGACAATAAGTTATATAGTTGCATGAAAATCACTTAAAAAGGAAAAGTGAAATTAACTGTGAATGTGTTTAAAAATATTATTTCAATGCTTAATTGAATGTTGTTAGATTTAATATTTGATTTTATTTGTTTGATTTATTCAGATTAAATATTAAATTAAGTAAAAATTTATTTAATCTATTCAGCAATAGCTATTGATTAAATATATTCAACAACTATCATAATTTTAGTGTGATTTTGTTGGAAAAATAAATCAACATTACCTCTCTTTTTTAGAATAATAATTAGATATATCATATGTATCACATGATTAGATTAAATATCTTATACGTAAAATTTTTAAAATTATAATTAAGGATAATATTAAAATTATAAAAAATTAATATGGCAAAAATTTTCAATTGCTAACTAAATTAGGTATTTAAAGTAATAAAAACTATTCCAAAGCCATAAGTTTAAATGTTTAATGAATTTGAAACTTAAAATTTAATATTTATTTTCGTTGTTAAAAGAAATTTTAAAAGTGGTGGCTCAATGAGCTACCTTGCCCTCCGGGATCACTAGACTTGTACATCAGTACCTGGGCTTCCGTAAGTATGACTCCAGAAAGGACACCATGTGCATCTATTATTGGGTCAAGACGTCAATAACCAACGACTAGACTGGATTAAGTCCAATCCTCACGTATGCGGGCCTAGAATCGCATGATTTAGTTCAATTTTAAGATGGATGAGATTGGTTAATGGGCTAGCGCTTCCTTTTGCTTTGCTTTTTTAATTTAATTTCTATTTTTTTTATATGTAATTGATTTAAATTTAATTGGGTTTAATATTTGAATTGAAGTGGAATAGGTTTTAGTTTTTTTTTTTCTATTGAAAAAAAATCAAGGTGTACAAGATAGGAAAACATGATCCAAAAAATGATTTTTTTATTTAAAAAAAAAGATATTAAACCACTGACTGGCTTGTGTTTATGCAGGGACAACCTGTTTAAGCCCATTTAAAAATAGGACTCCAAACCATAAGTCTAATCCTAAGAAAGTTCTCGACTGATCGGTTGTTCACGGACCCGTTTTACTTTGACTTTAATAACTTATAAATTCATCATCTTTAATTTGTATAGCTAGCCCAGGAACTATCTGTAATTTTGTACTAAGATTTAGGGGGAAAGAAAAAGAAAAAGAAAAAGAAACCACAACTTATAAATTAATTATCTTTATTTTACCTGGCCCAACTAATAAAGGCCTACCCCAATCATGATTGAGGTCACTGAAGCAAAGTATCAGGTCGTCAAATACAAGCTCAAATCATTAGGTCAACCAGGGTTAAAGCAGTAGTCTCAAGTTGTTAGGTCTAACCTGCAGATCGAAGCATGCTATCTATGGTTAAACCCAAAAAAGAACTAACTTACAGGAATTAACTTACGAATATTAATTTGCAGGAATCAACTTACACATGGAAATTCGTGAAGTAAAAGTCAATTCTAGATTCTTTTCCTTTTTTGAACTATGTTAAGATTGTACATCCCAGTAACTATAAATAAGAGTTGAAATCATTGTACAAGCAAGGATAGAACCCACTAAAAAGGGAGAAAAAATAGATACTCTGAAAAATATAGAGAGAATACTCTGAAAAATATAGAGAGAATGATCAGACAACCAATATATATAAATACTCTGCCAAAATAGACATAGAAAATACAATAATTATGGACATAAGCATTGCACTGGGCTGAACTACATTAAAAAACTTCAGGTGTTTCCCTGTTCTTCCTCTCTCTCACACACACTCTCTCTCTTCTTATACCCTTAGTTTGTAGTTTAAGGTTTTGAACTTGGGTTGACTCAATTCATGCGTCAACATTTGGCGTTAGAAGGAGGGCCTAAACTACATTTTGGTTAATTTTCAAGTTGATTTTTTGTCTAACTGTGATGGCTAGAGGAAGAACCATAAGGAGTTCAGTCACTCCAATTGATTAGCTGGAAGGTCACGTAGAATAGCAATAGAACCGGTTCTTCCCGCGGCAGGCGCTTCTGTCGTCCTTATCATAAGTATTGCTACCAGCTTGCCCCCAATAGCCCATCACCAGCCTACTGTTATTCCTAGGTCTAATGGAGTGCAAACATGGCACCAGCATCATGAGACATTAGAGAACAT
Source organism: Saraca asoca (assembly GCA_026873985.1). Lineage (NCBI taxonomy): Eukaryota > Viridiplantae > Streptophyta > Magnoliopsida > Fabales > Fabaceae > Saraca > Saraca asoca. Next base: position 35,372 of record JANHAO010000373.1, read on the forward strand.
GGTGAGAGAATTGGCTGATGTGGTAAGGGCACTAGCACAGGCACAGGTTCAAGGCGTGTGAAACCAAGTTGAAGTCACCACGCCTAGAGGAGAACTCCAGCAGCCACAACAAAGAGCTCAAGAGAAAAGACCAATTAAACGTGTGCATCAACACATTGATTTAGCTTGCTCCTCCAATTTACAAACAAGATTAGAGGTCCACCAAGCACGCAAGGATTATGATAATCAACAAGGTGGGGGTTCACGTTAAGTGGAAGGCTCGAACTGGACCAGCCTGGGACATAGAACCTCAGATTGCTACTCTCATGACCAGGGAGGCAAAAGGAGCCGGTGATGTTCCAACTGACAATCTGAGACACAAGACCCGATGGTAGAGGAGCTACTTCAGAGGGTAAAGTAGTTAAAGGAGTGCCCTCAGGCTCAGGATAGTCAAGATTACTATGAGGAGAGGACATCATTCACAAGAGAGATTAAGACGGAACCTCTCCCTTGCAAGTTTAAAATCCCCATAATCCCACAGTATAATGGGGATAGTAGCCCATATGACCACTTGGACAAATTCAATATCCAGATGGATCTTCAGACAACTAATTCTCTAGTCAGTTGCCACGTCTTCAAAACCACTCTTGGAAATATACCTCTGACATGACTCAGGGGTCTCCTAGTTCATAGTATTGATAGTTGGGAAGAGTGTCAAAGGAGATTCATCAATTAGTACAGAGCACTGAGAAGGCAGCTTGCACTATCCTGCCACCTTGCAATAGTTTTTCAGCTGAAGAACAAGTCACTAAAAAGACTACATCGCCCATTTCAAGCATAAGGTTAACAACGTAGAGAATCCCTCAGATGAGAGCATCCTGACAGTGATCTCGGTAGGACTTCACAAGGATGGCAGGCTATATAAGAGCATAGACAAGTCTCTAGTGAGGGACCTAGGTGAGTTCTATAAACAAGCTACCAAAGAGGTCAAGTGGGAAGGAAGCTTTAGCCCAAGGAAGTTCAATCAAAAGGACGAGACGAATAGCTCCAACCAAAGTAAAAAGAGAAGCAATGGCGGAAACAGCAAAGAGAGTTACAAGGATGGCTTTGATAGTCTAGTTGTAAAAAAAGCCAAGAGTGAGCGACCTCAGCATCAAGGTTGCCATAATAGCTATAGCATTTTATCTGATACTTAGGTTAGGATCTTTGCAAACGAGAAGAATAGGGAAGATTTCAAAAAGCCTAGTCCTATAAGAACTCCTAATAGATTCAAGAACAAGGACAAGTTCTATGCTTATCACAATGAAGCTAGGCACAATACTTCAGATTTTTGGGCACTCAAAGATGCAATTGAAGATCTAATCAAGAGAGGTCGCTTGAGAGACTATGTGGTGTAACCTGCAGGAAAGTGACCTCAGCAGTCCTAGCAACCAATACAGTAGCACCGTTAGCGGACTCCTAAATAAAAGAAGGCACCTGCAATGAGAACTATATTCACCATCCATGGAAGGCCTCATATCGCAGGAACCTCAACTAGGTCGCATGAACACTATGTGCAAGAGGTAAACTACATCCTACTCGCGGGGTCATGGTGACTTTGAAAGACTCGCCAAGAAAGCAAGGATAACTTCAAACAGTATCACTTTTATAGATGAAGATGCATGAGGAGTATGGTCTCCCTATAATGATGCATTGGTCATCTGAACCAAAATTAGTAATGCTGAGGTGCAAAGAATAATGATCGATTCTGACAGCTCGATGAATTTTATGTACAAGGAATGTTTCGATCAGATGGGTTTGAGTGCAAACTAGATACAGCTTTTTGCAGAGCCCTTTATGGTTTCACAGGAGATGTGATATGACCAGTGGGGTAGATTAGGCTTCCTATTACTCTAGGAGATTCAGATCGCAAGCCACTATCCTAATAGATTTTCTGATTATAGATTGTCCCTTAGCATATAATGTGGTGCTAAGGTGACTTGTAATGAATGACCTGGATATGGTCACATCAACCAGGACACTTACCATTAGATTCCCAACCCCTAATGGAGTTGGATGAGTATAAGGTGAGCAGCCCACAGCCTAACACTGCTATAAGAATGCGATCAAGCTGAGGGTAAGAGGAAAAAAAAAGTTAATATGGTTTCTGGCAGATAATAGTGAGCTGGAAGTATAGTAGGGGTTAGCCACAACTTCAATCCCTGTAAGATGGATGCAAACAGGGCAATTAGTCTAGTGGAAGAGCTCGAAGATGTACAGGTAGTGAGACAGATGCTGAAAGATGCCTCAAGCTGGGAAAAAACTTGCCTCTGGACATGAAAACCTGGCTAGCAAAATTTCTTAAGGTGAACCTAGATCGCCTAGAACCATGAAAATATGGTAGGGGTTGACCCCAAAGTCAAGTCATATAAGCGCAACATTGATCCACCTCACAAGTCAGTTCACCAGAAAAGGAGACCTATGACTGCTGAGTGCTATGTTGCTCTTAAGGAAGAAATGGATAAACTTTTAACTAATAAGTTTATCTGAGAAGCTCACTACCCAACATTGGCCCTGTGCTTTTGAAAAAAAAGAATGGAAGTGGAGAAATTATGTTGATTTCACGAACCTAAACAAAGCATGTCCAAAGGACAGTTTTCCCCTGCCAATGATTGATTAACTCGTAAATGCAACTGCTGGTCACTAGCTTCTCAGCTTTATGAATGCCTACTCATGGTACAATCAGATCCCTATGAACCCACAAGATGAGGAAGACACCTTGTTCATCACTGATCACGGGCTATATTGCCATAAGGTGATGCCCTTTGGACTAAAGACTGCAGGGGCAACCTACTAGTGGTTAGTTAACATGATGTTTAAGGAACAGATTGAAAAAACAACAAAGGTGTATGTAGATGATATGTTGGTAAAGTCTGAACAGGTCGCCAACCATGTGCACACGCTCGAAGAAATGTTCCAAATTTTAAGAAGATATTAGATAAAGCTGAATCCACACAAGTGTGCATTTGGGGTGGCTTCAGGAAAGTTTGTCGGATTCATGGTTAATAACAAGGGAATTGAGGCAAATCTTGAAAAGATTAAAGCACTTATCGACATGAGATCCAAAGTCTTAATGGTCAAGTCATAGCTCTTAGCAGATTTATCTTGAAAGTGACTGATAAGTGCACCCCTTCTTTGATGAACTGAAAAAGGCAAAACACTTTGAGTGGAACGAATAGTTTGAGATCACTTTTTAGCAGCTAAAGGAATATATGGGCCAAGCTCCATTTTTGTCCAAACCAAAGGAAGGTGAAATAAGTACAGCCCTCATATGAGAAGAAGGTGGAGCACAATTTCTGATTAATTATGTGAGCAAAAGATTGCTAGATGCTGAGACAAGGTACTCGTCGATGGAAAAACTTATTTATTGCCTCGTGATTGCATCAAGGAAGTTGAGACCTTACTTTCAAGTGCATAGCATTGAGGTGCTCACACAATTCCCACTGAGGCATATCTTGTAGAAGATAGATGCCTTAGGTCACCTATTCAAATGGGCAATCGAGCTAGCCTAGTTCAACATTGAGTATAAGCCAAGATTGGCAATCAAAGGGCAAGTTATAGTAGAATTTACACCCCCCCAGAAGAGGAAATAAAGGCCCTAGGGGCTCCATATTGGGAATTGTATGTTGATGGGTCATCAAGTGAGCAGAAGGCTGGGGAAGGAATGCTTCTTATCAGTCTAGAGAGGCATAAAATCCTCTACGCACTGAGATTTAGTTTTCAGGCCATAAACAATGAAGTAGAATATGAAGCATTGTTAGCAGGGCTCCATTTGGCAAGAAAAATACGAGCTGAAAACTTGAAAATATTTAGCAATTCTTAACTTATAGTTTATCACGTACAAGGCAAATATCAGACAAGAGGATAAAAAATGGCCATCTATCTTTAGAAAGTTTAGGAACTGCTTGGCTCTTTCCAGTGGTATGAAGTTAATCAGATTCTATGAGCTTAGAACACACATTCAAATGCATTAGCCCACTTAGCCACAACCAGGGATGCAAACTTCTTAGGGGCTATCCTAGTAGAATTCCTCCCATCACCAAGTATAAAGCAAAGGGATGCCGTGATGGTAATTGTCATGGCAGAAAACTCATGGATGGGTCTAATCTCAGACCTACAAGATGGCAAGTTGCCAGAAGATAAGTTAGAAGCACGTCATCTGCGAGCTTGAGTAGCTAGATATTGTATTTGCAACAACATGTTATACAAGAAGGGATTTTCAACTCTTCTTCTAAAGTGCATAGATGGCCATGATTGTGACATTGTCCTGAAAGAAATTCATGCTGGCCATTGTGGAAATCATGTTGGGGGGCTATCCCTAGTTCAAAAAGCACTTCTGCAAGGATTCTATTGGCATATAATGAAACAAGATGCTATTGACCTCATGAGAAAATGTGACAAGTGCTAGAGGTTTGTTAAGGTCCCATGAGCTCCACCACCTACCTACAACAAATGGTCAGTCCATGGCCTTTTATGATCTGGGGCATGGACCTAATTGGACCACTCCTGATGGTTTATGGGCAGTGCAAGCACGAAGTGGAAGCTGTTGATTATTTTACCAAGTGGGCAAAGGCAAAGGAACTAGCAAAAAGATCTTCTTCCAAGATTGAAAAATTTGTATGGACTAACATTATTTACAGGTTTGGAGTCCCTCAGCAGATCGTGACTGACAATAGGACTCAGTTTAATAGTGAATAGTTCATCAAATTCTATAACGATCTCAAGATTGAGAAGAGCTTTTCAGCTGTAAACTATCCTCAGGCCAATGGGCAAGTCGAGGCTATTAACAAGATCATTAAATAGATCTTGAAGACAAGGTTGGAGGCCAAGAAGGGAGGATGGGTAGACGATTTATAGAAGGTACTTTGGGCTTACAAAACCACAGCTCGTAGCACCATAGGATGAACTCCCTTCTTAATGGTATATTGATTTGACACTATAATCCTAGCAGAACTTTAGGTAGCTTTGCAACAAAGAACTACTTTCAATCCAGGGGATAACAATCAGTTGCTTGCTACAAACCTCAACCTCGTGGAAGAGATAAGGGAAATAGCTCGCCTTAAGATTGCAACCCACCAATAACAGGTTGTAAGTTATTACAACAGAAAGGTCCGAGTTCAAAACTATAAAATTGGTGATCTCGTACTACACCTTATTCTTCCTAGAGCTCACAAGGCCAGCAATGGGACACTAGGTTTAAATTGGGAAGGCCTATACATAATCAAGAAAGACTTCGGCAACAGAGTTTATCACTTGGCAAATATGGATGGAGTTGAATTCCCACGAGCTTGTAATGCTGAACATTTATGCCCATATTATTAATGAGTTTTAGTTTTCCCTTCTAATCCTGTAATATTATTTAGAAATTAATAAAAGCACCTAAGTTTCTTCTTACATTTTATGTCTTTATGTTTGTGCTTATTAATTTATGGATAAATTTTTAACAAAGTATTGTATAGGAAGTGAACTATTCTCAGGGTTAAAAGAGCCATGGTTTGCTAGCTAGAGCCCATTCATGTTGACCTAAGAGTCATCGTTTGTAGCTTACTGGGCATTCATCTTGGTTCTTATGCAAATTAACTCACGATTTGCTAGCTGAGGCACGACCTACCCGAATAATTTATTGCAAGCTGAGGCACAACCTACCAGGGTAATTCATTGCTAGTTGAGGCGTGACCTACCTAGATAATTTATTGTTAGCTGAGGCATGACCTATTGGGCATCCATCTTGACAATAACAAAGTCATGGTGTGCTAGTTGAGGCATATCCATGCGACCTGCTGGGCATTCATCTTGACATATATTCATCAAGTCATGCTTAGGTATCATATGTAACCTACTGAGCATTCAACTATGGAAACTATAAGGAATCAAGCAGGAATATTATAAAAATTTCATTACAAGCCTCATTCAATAAGGTAAATTTAGATGAGAAATTTCAAGAGTGAAACTCAAAATTACAAGATCATGGCCCACGAAGAAGGTTGGCCCTTAGTAGCTGAGCTCTTACGGGCTAGAAGGTCGACATATGGGGCGAGTAGGTCATCTATCATTTGATCATTAGTGGCCTCCACGACCTGTGAGCTATTTTCTCTTTGAATAACACTCTAAGTAGGAGAAACTCCACCTACGGACTGTGCACCCTTATTGGAAGAAGATGTCCTCATGGCCTTTTCAAAACCCTTAATGGCCTGATGAACATCCCTACCAAAAAAGGAGAAGCCCATCTCTGGGTACTCCTGCCACAAGGTGTACAAGAAGGTCATCGTAGTATTTTCTTCCACTTTCACAACTAACATAGTGGTCTTTGCCTTAGCTTGAGCGGTCTCCTCTTTTGCCAGAACAAACTCGTTTATAGTTGCCTCATTCTCTTTCTTAGCAGCCTCAGCTCCCCGTACCATCACATCCAGCTCAGCCTTTGCTCTTGATAGCTCGTCAACTACCTTGTTGAGATCTGAGGTAAAATTGGACGTGATGGCTTCACGGTTTGCCACCTTATGAGACAGACCTTCCTTAGCTTCCTTCTTAGTGACCTCAGCCTCTTTCAGTTAAATCTCAAGTCTTTGCATTTTGTTCCTTAACCCCTTCCTAGTGTGTGTTCATGTATTATGATTTGCTTGAGGACAAGCAAATGTTCAAGCATGGGGGAGTTGATAAGTGGGAAAAATGCATAGTATTATGTTGATTTTAATCTCTTGATTCATTATTAACTTGTGATTTATTTGCTCTTTTTGCTTTGGTTTAGTATTTTGTTCCTTAGTACTGCTTTGTTTTGTATCTTTCTATATAGGTTAGTAAGAAGGCTCAAAAAGGAGGATGAAAGTGAAAATTTGAAGCATATTTAGATTAAGGAAAAGTTAGAAGAGGAGCCCCTGCAAGGAACACAACTTAGTTGTACCCTAGACTGAAGTAAGGAAAAAATAGCCTAAAACATGGCCATGTCTTGTGACATGGCTAGGCCATGTTTGGTGCTATCCCACTTTTTCGAATTTCTCTGTTTCTAGCCTAAAACACACCCTAGCCGTGTCATAGGATACAACCATGTTTCGAGACCTACTACCCTACTATTTAAGCCATTCTGTGTGCAGCCACCAGGAAAGAGAGTTTTCAGATAGGCTAGCTAGGTTTTTCATTTTTGAGACATTTTCTGAGTAGATTGTCAGGGATTCTTGTAGGATTGAAGCTTTTATGAGGATTCCAATTCATTCATCACTTGGCTCTTTAGTTATCTCTTCCAATCTTTATCCTTGTTTTTCTGCATTTATATTTGGATATTATGGAGTATTCATTAATGATGAATCTGATTTTGATTTCTATTATGAGTGAGTAGATTTCTATTCTAGGATTGGGAATAACCCACTTATGGTCCTTTATTGCTATATTGATTAATTTCCTGTTGTAATTATTTGGTATTAATCGATTTAACTATTATACTTGCCAAGTGTTTGATAAAATGTTTGGCCATCATTTTGTCTAATTTTAGGTAGATAATTGAAGTATCGAAAAGAGAAGATTATCACTGAAACCCTAATAGTTGATTAAGAGAATTTTAATCACGAAAATAGATTAAGTTCCTTTAGAATTGAATTGGTTGTCACTAATCTTAAAAGGCTTAAATTAATCTAATGCATGAAAGTAGGTTCAATTATTTGAGTACTATTATTAGACCTTGAAAGAGGCTAGTAATTAACTTAGGCTAAACCATCCCCGATTCCCAAAGTGATCACAATAGGAACAATTTACACCATTTGTTGAAGACCATAAGTGTGGTGAACCCCAATCCTAGGTTTTTACAATTGAAATTTGTTTGTTAATTAAGTGCCGCTTTCTTATCAGCTTTCTTCAATATCTTTAACATCCTTTATTGATTTAGATAGCTTGAATTGCAAAACTCTAGTAATTGATATCTTGGTCCCTGTGGGATTTGAC
>JANHAO010000374.1:0-43234 GCA_026873985.1 Saraca asoca
TTTAATATCCAAATTCACAGAATGTTTAGTCATAAATGCAATAGGGTCCAATCAAATTGGCCTAGGGCACCCATCTATACTAACACAAAGACTTTTATATTTTCCTTTATGAGCTTAGCAAGGGCTTACTTCAAGCCTGGGGGTAGCTTTTTGCTAAAGTGGATTATTCTCCCATCATCTAAACCAAAAGTTCAGATTTCTTTCGACTTTTCTTTGGGTTTTAGGTTCAGCTCTCAGCATTTGTCATCGCTGAGGTCTATCACCTCTATTGTTAAAGTCTTCCTACATTTCTTGCTTTCATCGATGGATGCTTCCTTTTTCAAGCTGTTGTAGTAACATTGATGAGTGGTCTCTTGGTTTGCCCAAACTTACTTAACACTTCCATTCGCCAGGAATTTCATTTGTAGGTGCAGTGTGGAGACATTGACCTTTTCTTTGTTTGGGGTGTTCTTTCTTAGAATGGCATTATAGGCTAAGCTACATCCTTTCACAACTCGCTGTCACTCAAAGGTACTTGTAGTGCTACACTTACGTCCACCTTCACTAATTGTCTTGAAAAACTAACCAGGATCCTTTTTACCATTTAATTATGGATTATTGCCATTATGACCATAGGATTATCGTGGTCATTGATAACATTACCATAGTTTTCATCTAAAAAGAAGATAATTGGGGATGGTTCTTTGACTTTCACCCTTTTGTTGGCATTTACATTCATAATCACTTGATTCAACATTTTCCTTGCATTGGAAGAGGGTTATTCACTTGTAAATCCTCTAGTTATAACCTTTACCATGCCAACTGATGATGAATGCTTGCCTTAGTTGGATGGTGGTCTTTTTTTAGGTGCCTTGTCTCACCTTTGTTCTCTATTATCCTTCTTTCATTTTGCTTTCTTTCTTGTCGCCCTTTCAACCTCCCCAAAAGAGGACTCTTTCGTCCTTATAAAGATACAAATCTAGCAGTTCAAACTTGATGAGGTATTCTATTTTATCTTTTAGCACAATATAGTCCTATGTGTCATGTTCATAATCTCTGTGAAATTTACGGTACTTGTGCTTGTTTACTAGGCCAAAACACTTCCACTTTTTTATTCATTACACAAGCTGGGTGACATTGATGTCCGCAATTATGTAAGCTTTCAGGACTATTAGAAGGGAATAATTGTGATAATGTGTCCTTGATGCTGATCACATTTGGGTTGGATTTGTTTTTCTTCTTTTTTTAGTTTAGGTAATGGAAGGGGTAGCCTGGGATGGCTTTTATCTTATGCTCTTCTTGGTTTGCTTGATCTCTTCTACTTTAATAAACTTTGCCAACCGTTGCAGGAATTCAACCATTATGATGGCTGGGTGTTGTGTTAGAGATTGCAAGAAATCGTAATGCTAGAGTCCAGTAACTATTGTATGGACAACATTGGGTAGATCTTTTATCTCTAATGCAATACGGGTTAAACTAGCAAGAAAATCTTTTAAGCTTTCTTTTTCACCTTAGGTGAAGTTAACGAGGAAGGCCAAAATTTACTTATGGGTTTTACTTATGGCAAAATGGGTCAAAAAGGCTTTAGCTAGCTACCAAAATCAGGACATAAATCTGAGGGTAAGAGAGGTGAATCACCTCAGAGCCACCTTTTCTGATGTGGTTGAGAAAATTTGACACATTATGACATCTAGGGCACCAAATAATAGCATTACTACCTTAAAAGGCTCAAGGTGGTCTTGAAGGTCAGTAGTTCTATCATATTGCTTGATGTGAGAAGAGGTTTTGGAGTTAGGTGATGAGGGGGTTGCCATAATATCTAGGGTAAAAGAGTAACTTTCTTGGGTTGGTAATGGTCGTCTGAGTGGTGCTTATTGGTAATAATTATTTAGTTGGTTTTCATGTTAATTTTGTTGTTGGTGGTGCTATTGCCAATGCTCATGTCAATCTCTCTCTTCTAAATCATTTGCTTGCTGCCTCAAGCATAGCACTTTTCACCATAACTATTGGATTTTGGCCAGGAAGGCTTGCTATTAAGTTCAGTGTTCAAGTTACCAATTATGTCTAGGTGTTGGTGAGGGACTTGTTTGATTAGTTTGGTTGTAGTGGGTAGTGGGTTTTTATCATCGTGGATGGAGCCTGTAACTAGATAGCTCATTCTCCATTAACTAAAGTGGCTTCTTGGTAAAGGGAGACATTAATGATTTTCTAGGTTCAAACTCTTTAATCAATGGTGAAAAAAAGAGCCATAGGCAACACCAATGATAAATCCGTGGCATAAAAAGGGTGGTATTAGTAACCTACACAAAGGAAAAACACTTGTGACGGTGGCTAGAGATTGCCAAAAGAATATTATGATGTTTAAGTTAGTAAGGTATAGGCAAAGAACTTATAATATATGTCTTAGGGTTTTAGAAGCATACCTAGTGACCCTATACAGCCATGTAATCAAGGGTAAAATAATCAAGGGATTAGATAAAATTACATCACTGGTGGTTGTATATTTGTACGTTCTACAATGGTAGAGGCCCAAAAATGGGATGTAGTACTGTATTAATGTCAAAGCACATCGGATTGTCATTATGGATGGGATAAGGCAAAGTGGTCACCCAAATGGTGCGTGTAGATGGGGCGATGTGGCAAGGGCAACTATAAGGAGGGGTTTCAGGGTGTTATGTAATGGATATTCATAGCGTTAGGTAAGAGCCAAGGTGGCGATGGGATTAATGGAATTTTGGACAATATCATTAATTATTATTATGAGAGTTTTAATGACTCTTATAAGGGGCCATTTGATTCAAACTGGAAAAGAAAAAAGAATTAACAAAGGGAAACATAAGAAAAAAGAAATGAATAGTTCATAATTACCTAGTTTGTTTAGGTCAAAGAAGAAAGGAATTAAGTCCCTCATGATTTCCTTTGTTTTCGTCTAATTCTAATGTGAAAAAGAAATTATTATTATTATTATTATTATCATCATCATCATCATTATTATTTTTTCTTATTGTTGTTGTTATTATTATTATTGAAAAAGATGTATTAAAAAACCCAAAATCTAAAACAAAGGAATCGAAAATCTAAGGGGATTCAAGGTAATTCTTTAAAATTGGTTTAGATTAAATCTATAGAGGAAAAATGAATAAAGGAATGAATTTTTTCTTAACCAAATATATACAAAAAGAATGAAGACTCTATATTCCTTTTTGCTCTTTGATTAACCTCAATTAAAAGGCCCATAATTTCTTATAGTTTCTTCTCATTCTCGACATGTTATGAGTGTTAAATAGATGGATCAGACTAGGCTAATATCCGTGCAAATTAGGTCTAAATGGATCATGCTCATTTGGGCCTAATTTTAAACAGGCAAATGGACCTTTGATTTAGTCCTGTTTGTGACTAGATTGGACCAATCCGTGAATCAACCTTTTTTTTTATTATTTTTATTTTTATAGTCCAAAATAACAAATTCAATTATTTCAATTTTATAGAGTAAATACAAATATCTAATTCTGCATAATAACCCTCCAAAAGATAATATATGCATAACCGAATTTAAAACAAGCAACAATTCTACTTTTTGGGATATACAAGAAATGTAATTCATGCAAATTAATCAAATCCAAATCTTTTCTCAAAACGCCAGCTGAGGGAAGAAAGGGAAAACAAATGGAAGGGTGCTTCCAGCCCCCTTGCCTGTAATGCGACAATTCATCTGCTTTTACAAAAGAAGAAAGCAGCTTCCTAACTTCCACATCGGTGGAGCACCACCAACCTTTTTTGGACCCAATCAGAAATCAAATATCTTTTTGACATACATAACACAGAGCAGGACCATACCCCCAAAGCGGACGACCCACACACTGTCCAAGCTGACTAAGAACAACTTTCATTCAGAACTTCTATCGAGCAAGCAGAGTTCTTAACAAGATCATTTTTTTAACTTCCATTCTTCATCATCTAACATGTGAATGAACTCAATTCAATATACCCACAAACAAGTCCAACCTCTTCTGCCCAATTCCCATTATTTTATAGATCAACATAATAAGATTTGTACATATAATCTAGCCAAAAATAAAGGATCTGCTGTTACAAAATTGCATACTAGTTTACTACTAACCACAGACAATCTCAGGCAATTCTGTTACAACCATATAATCTTTTGTACATGACTCAAATACCAATCTCAATAGAGAGAAAGACAGAAAATTGGATGTTAGATCCTGATGGGTGGTTCCTGAATCAAAATCTTTGGCAAGGAAAAATCTACCTTGAGAGAAGCTCTGCAGAGTGGGCAGCTAGAGTGACTCGCTAGCCACTTATCAACACATTCAGAGTGAAAACTGTGGTCACAACCTGGCAAAACCTTCAATTTCTCACCATTTTTGAACGGACCCAGGCAAATACAGCACTCCGTATCCTCCAATGCACACTTGGGATTCGAAGGCGTGTGGTGCAAAATAATGGGCAATTTCTTAATCGAAACGGGATCAAGGCCCTGCGACGAAGCAGGAGGAGGCGGCGCGCGGCTAGCTTGGCTGCTGCCGAGGTTAATTGGAAGGTGACGCTCGTAGCGGCAGATCCAGCGGGCGTAGAGTAAGAGAAGGGCAACGAGAAGGATAATGGAGAGAAGTACAGCTAAGAAGAGGAGGGTTCGGCTTCGGATATCGAAGTTTCTGTCAACCAGTTCTGTGTAGTGCCAATTTAATGCTTGAGCGTCCGGGCTTGACATGGCGATAAGCAGAGTAAATGGTCAAGTTTCAATAATAAACAGTTGCGGTGGTGGGTTTGAGAAGTGAAGCGGCGGCTGTGAAGATTTGCACCGGATAATGGAAGATGTTAGAAAATCTATGACTGCGACGCCGGTGGCTTTGGAATTCGGAGTTAAATGTCTTTGTCTGAGCAAGGAGCACAGGAAACGGCGAACTATACAACATGCTTTATCGTTACTTTTTGTGAATGGATAAACTCGCACGCGTAGCGCGTGGTGGATCATATTTGAATTTTTAATTATTTTATTATATATATATATATATATATATTTCATACGTTCTGAATTCAATTTTATCTGCCATCAACTTAAAATATTTTACAATATTAATAAATAAAAAGATGTTACAACGTTAAAATATTAAAAATAATTAAATTTTTTATTAATAACAAAAAAATAAATAAACATAATTTTATGTTCATATAAAATTTATTTTTATTTTTATTTTTATAAAATATTAATTTATTTATTTTATTTATCGATTAATATCTGTTTGAAGATTAGTTTATTTGATTTTATTATAAAATTAAATAAATTAATATTTTGCAAGATAAAAAATAAAATAATTTATAAAGGCAAAAATGAAAGAAAAAGAATTTCATACAAGCAAAAAGGAAGATTTACCCAAAAGAACTTTAATAATTTTTTTTAATAATATGAGAATGTATTACGGATGGCAGCAGTTACAAATGCCTGTTTGTGCGGCCATTTTTACTAATTTTATAATTATAACAATTTAACTAATATCATAATTTAGTTTTACCTCCTTCTTTTTTTTAAAAAAAAAATAGTATATCTTTCCTCTTTCAAACTTTTTCTCTTTTCTTTTGACAATAATCATGGTAATAACTTTCTATCACAAAAAAAGCATAATCTCCATAGTTAATTAATGAATCTTTTGTTTTATTACCTTAAAATACATTTTTATATTTCCATTTCAATGCAATAATTAATAAGTTTTAAATTTAATTCAGTTATACTAATACTGAATAAAAAAATACATGTTATTGAAAAATTAAAAATAATAACAAATTTTTATCGTGAATAACAAAGTTTTAATAAATTTTTATTGACATGATAATATATAAATAAGTTATACTTTTATAAATCAAAATTAAATTCATGATTAGAATAGAGCTTAAAATTAATGAATTTTGATTACTATTTTATAAGAGATAATGAAAGAAAATTAAAGTAACATAAATGAAAAAAAAAATTATAATGATTGGTGTTGAAAATGATGTGGTCCATGTGTTTTCACTTTATAAGAGCTAAAATGAATCAAGGTTACTTGTAAAGTTGTTAAGTTTAAAATTATCAAAATGTTGATAAAATGAGGTAAATTGCACGCAATTAATAATTTATGATGATCTATATCTAAGTTTTAAAATACATATGAATACATTATATAAGATTCAAGTTCCTTCTGTTCTAAGGGAACATATTTTTATAATAAAATTTTATTTATTTATAGATAAATAAAGGATTTTTATGTCATTTATGTATATATTGTGATTAATAATATAATATCTAATATTATGGTAGTGAAAAGAACAATTTCTCCTTTAAAATAATGAAATTGTTTTCGGCTAGAGAATATTTTTTGTTATTTAAATATTTTATAATTATAAATACAATAAATAAAATTATTTCTATGAAATTAGAGGTGACAAATAGATTAATTTGGATTGGATTGTAAGTGAATGGGTTATTATTAACCCATTTATGATCTAATGTAAAATTTTAAATAAATCACATATAACCTTTAGATATATGGTTAACCTAACACATTCATTTATTGATCAAATTATTAATGTTTCATATCTTATTATTTTTGTTGATATTATTATTTTTTTTACCAATTTGTGGTTATCATTTTAAAACAAATTTATGTTATTAAATTTTTTAAATTATATTTTCACTCTCCTTTTAAAATCTTAATTTTTATTTGATTTTAGTGACATAAATAATCATTTTCTTAATATTATTATTCTTAAAATTGTTTTAATATTAAATACAACAATCAAATATTTAAACATTAACATTCACTATATAAAACACATTTAATTATCTAAAAGTGACATTATGAAAAATTGAAAACATCCAAAATAGCAAATTGTACAAATCTTTACCAGCAACACCATTTAAGTTTGCTTCTTCCACAAAATTCTTTTGATAACTGATTAAATTTATTTATTTATTTATTTATTATCCTAATTAATTATATTTTCTCTCCATGTTGATTTAAAAAAATAATTTTTTGTATAAAAAATTAAGAATTTGTTGAACAAATAAATAATCAATAATATTTAAATAGAAAAAAATCTGATTCAAATCTTTCTAATATTATAATAGAAATGACACTCATTTTCATCTAGATTTTAATATGCAACGATTATCTTCTATTCGCTACTAAAGAGAAGTGAGAAGAATTTTTAATTTTCTTTTTTTCATTTCAATTAAAATTTTGGATAAGAATGTTGAAACTTTTTAATCTTCTTTTAATTTAAAATATCTTATTTTTATCCATATTAAATAACTTCCATATAAATAAATAATCATATTTATATAAAAATAAAATATTTATTAACACATGATTAATAATATCTATTATTGATTTAGTAGATAATTTCTATCTAAAAATTATCACTTTTTACATTTTCACACTATTTTTAAATATCATATACTAGATTTGATATTTTATAATTTTTTTAAACTTTTTATCGTTTTGAATACTTATTATAATTTCAATTTAAAATATTTCTGAAACTTTATAAAAAAAACTAATTCTAAAATATATATTTTCTTGAAGATAATGTATTAGTTTTTACAATACATGAACTCTTATTAATTGAATATCTAAATTTTTTTGGCATAAAGTAATTAATTTAAATTTTTAAACTAAATAATATATAAATAAATTTATATGAATATGAATATTAAGAAAATATTCTCAGAAAAATGAAAAACATTTAAATGATAGATTAGTTAATTTAAAATATTAACTGTTAACGATCGATTTTAGTAATTGATCAACTGAGGATTTTGAGAACTAAACTGCTATTAAGAGTGCAAAGAATGTAAGAAGATAATAAGAGATTCAGAGAAAAAGCAGAGGAAACACAGAGAGTTTTATCGTAATTCAACTAAAGTCAAGATGACCCCTACGTTCATGATGGTTATATTGACTTTGAGTGGTTGTTTTACTATACAATCATGTAGAGCAATCAGTATATATGCCTATGACTATTTCTGCAAAATTTCTGCATATGTTTTCTCTATATATCCATACAATGACTCTTCCCCTATTTATAAGCATAAAGAGGATTACAAATATAATTTAATAAACTGTAAAAACTATCATTATCGCCGTAGTGAACAATAAATACTGGACATTGGATAATAAATGCAGGAAGAATTATTGCTGATTTTTTAGGACTGATTTGTCGATCGAAAGTGTGATCCAGGTTGTTGATTAAACATTCTGCAGTGCAGTTGAAAAGGAGCTTGCTAGACATTCTGCTTTTACCTAGTAACTTAAGCTCATATTGAAGTGAGCTCCCGTCTGACCTCTGCAACCTCACTCTAGAGGTTACGGGCCTCTTTCTATTGGACCAACCCATGAAATTATTGACCAGTCTATTTGGACCTTTGCCAGTCGGTTCTAAAGAGCACTCGTAACATTAACGTAATAATTTTATTAAATTAAAAGAAATAAAATATTTTCTCATTGATATGATTATAATTATATCAACCAGTTATTTAATAAGTTAAAATACGACGATAAATTGTTATATTTAAATAATTTATAATTTAAATTTATATTATAATTTTTTATCAATTAAAATTAATTAAATTCATATATCGTATAAACTACAAATTAGCATATTAGATAAATCAATATCAATTAATTCTTATAAAATCTTCAATTACAAATATTTATACAAATATTAAAATACTAAGCGTAGTATCTTCCATTTTATCCTACAAAAATATATTAAATATAACGCAGATTAATGGATATAGATGGTAATTATATCGTGCGCATACAGACTAGATGTTTTTCATAAAAACAAAATGCACATTTGTTCTAGAAAAGAGTCGCTGTAATTTAGAAGGAAATAAAGGGTGCCTTGATTGGACTATGGTATTAAAGATAGGGATTGTTAATCTCCGTAACTTCACGGTGGAGGTGAGGTCAACATCTTTGCTTTGTCTTATTGTTAAATAGATTCAAAGGAGTTTAATGTGATTTTAAAAAGAAAAAGTTTTCCAAATTGGCATAAATTCTCCCCTCATTCTACCACTCGGTCCTGTCCTTTTCTCTCTTCCCTTCCTCTTGCTATCTTTCTTTCTTCATGTCTCTGTTTTTTGTCCGGCATGAATAGATTTCAAAGAACTGAAAATCAACATAAAATCAAACGACTATTAAGAGCATCGCAGTTCTTTTAACTAACTATTGCCTCACTGATAATTATTACAGAATATATTATACTGTTATATCTCTTCTTCTACAATCATTTTTACTTTCAGCATATTAGCAATTTCGAATCTCACATTCTATTTAATATAAGAGCTGCTGTCACAATAAACCTACAAGAAATGGGAAGTTACTCTCTCTCTCTCTCTCTTTAATGATGTGGCATATCTTTTTGTTCATAGATATAAATTTTATTTCACTAACAATTAATTAAAATTAAATTAACATCATTCATATTTTATTGACATATTTAAAATCTTCTAAAAAATTAATTAAGTAAAATCATCCGAGATCAAATATGGTTCTTATTCATATGCAACTGGTATGACTTAACCAAAACAATATTTCATACAAAATCTTGATTATAAACGTTTAAATCAATGCCTTTGGATTGTTAGAAGCTTACTAAATATGTGAAGTGTCGTATAAGTTTTTATTTGCAGGAAATGAATTACAAGCAATGATAATTATAAAGCAGAACAGGTGAGATTTCACGTACATGAACAAAATAGAGTAAGGTTTCTTATTCAATAATTTATTTACTTGAAAACTTAAAAAATAGAGTAAGGATAATTTTGTGTTTGTGACAATCTCAGTGCCTATGATCGATATGGGAAATATGGTAGATGCAAGTAACTAGTTATATTTAAACCCGCAACTTTCACTCTTCATTTCTACACACAGTAACATTATAACTATGATAGCTAATTGGATATACAGAATACCGTAGTATATATAGGGTGAGCATGGATAATTTAAAATTGATTAAGAAATTATTTTGATATGACCTTTCTTCACAAATTCTATAAAATTTTAATCTGTTTCTAATCGTGTGATCACGATGTAATCACAAATCTTAGGTATTTTTGATTAAGAACAGTCATTCATGGATAATTTTTTTATCAAATTTATGCTTTTAAGTGATTGAAGGATGGATATATGATAAATAAACAAAAATAAAAACCTAAAATCAAAATATCAAATACACAAACAAACAACTATAAAAATCTGAAATTACAAATACTAACCCTAAGTACGCTAACCTCCATATCAAAATCTTTAAAACACAAAAAAAAAAAAAAAATCTCCTTAAAATCAAAAGTTTCATCCTACCCTTTTTGTTCATTGTCTTATGTATGTAGTGAAGTTAAGAGTAATTTACATAAATTTTTTTAATCGAATCAATTTTTTAATTTGTACTTCAATTGATCTAATACTAATCGATTTAAATTTTAGAATTGATTTTAATCATTTAAATTATTTTAGAGCATTTTTAAATGATTAATATCAGTTTAAATTTATTATTTATTATTTTTTATGGTTAATATTACTAAAATAATAATTATAATTGCAAAAATACAACTACAATTTCAAAATTTAATGTAAACTATCCTACTATGATAATGATTCATATATAATACATATGTTCACACTAATGAAACATGTATTCACAAAAATTATGCATTGCACTGTACAAATTCTTTACTTACCTCCTCATTATCATGTAATTGTATAGTCCATAAATAATCATTATTACACTACACTATACACATTTAATGGTAAAACATAATAGTAAATGATACTTTATTTGATCGTGGGATAAAATTGTGTAGATTTGATTAGAAGTTGTTAGAATTTTTTTAAATCATTATTAATTGAAAATTGATTTCTTTAAAAAAAATTCATCCATTTTAAACTGTATTTAAATTTTAATTATTTTTATCCGCTCAATTTCAATTTAATTTGATTGATTTTTTGCGATGTGATTTTTTTTATCCAATCCTAACAGCTAGGGCAGTCACAACATTGAGGAGAGGTTGAGAGGGAGAGTGGTGACAGAAGGAAAGATTAAATTTGTTAGGGTTTAAGGTTTTGTTGATAGAATAAAAAAATTAAAGGCTTTCCAATAAACTAAAAAAAATCAAAGAGTTTTAGCCTACACATATTACTAAAACCATTAGATAAGGTTGTATATTGTTATTTCTTAAAATTTTTTAATATCATCGATCAAAAAGGGTTAGAATGTCTTAAATCATAACCATTATTAATAGATTTTATCTTTTTAAAAAATGTTATCCATTTTCAATCCATCAAATTTTAAAATCACATTTAATTTGTAATTTTTCGTTAAAAGTTGTTAATTAAGATGGATCGAATCAGTTATCCTTAACCTGCATAAAAAAATATTTTTTATAAAAAATACAAATTTTCATTTTATATTTTTATCACTCATAAACTTATAATGATTATTTGGATTACAAAACAAGACTCAAAATTTTTAGCCAAAGTTTATTAAATCAATGCTGTTATTTTCACATTTTATTTTTTCATCTTCATTCTCACTTCTTTTCAAAATGATATTAAATCTTATTATAGATTTTATATTCTTTATTAAATAGTGTAATTTTTACATCCATTTTTAAACCTGAAAAAAACCATTTGTTCTTATTAAATGCACATTAGGAAAGTTGAAGTCATGGCTGAACTAAATTTTGATAAGAAAAGGATTTCAGTGGAATAGAAGAGCACATCTACTAGAAAACATCTTGAATAAAAAGACAACATTAACTTATGATCAATGAAGAAGTTTAGAATTTTTGTAATTGCAAATATTTTGATGAAACTGAGATGTACTCATTCTTTGAACAATAATTATAATTATAATGAAGCGAAGATTCTATACTAAAAATGTATTTTGCGGTAATTACCGAAAAAGATAGCAACCCTGGCAGCTTCAACCTATCTTTTTCCATCAAAGAAAGAATAAACAACCAAACAAAGTATAAATGGTTTATAGGGAAGCTTTCCTTTCAAGAATCAACTTTGGTGGCTTTGATTAATACCAGTACCGATGGTGACAAAGATATGAACAAATAAGGACAACAACGTACATAAATATCTCCCGCTCTTGATATAATGACACTTTAAACTCAAAATTAATAACAGACCACCAAATTACTGTTAGAATAAAATGTCACCTAAGTTTATTTTTTTTAGTATGACAATGACATACAAAGTTTAAAACTGTCACTGCATGTAAACTGACAAACCCACCGGTCACCACTCAAGATTTTACATTAAACAAGGTTTCATCTTAAAGAAAGCTGTTCTTTTTTATTTGTTTTTCTTCTTTAATATTCTAACTTTCAATTTTTTTTTTAAAAAAGATCATACATTGATTCTTTTCTTTTTTTGTCTAGCACAATAATACATACCAAATAGGAGAAAAAAGAGAAAACGCTTTAGGCCTTAGGATGCACTTCACAAAACCCAGATAGTCATGATATTACTGTCTATACCAAAGTTCATATCCACCATTTTTAATAATTTTATTTTGTAATGATAATATATATATATATATATAAATTATTTCACAATCTTACTAATTGCAAGATCGATAATCACAATTTCAATACACCTCCGACGAAGATATATTCTATAACGAATATTAGCTGTGTTTGCTTTGATCAGCAGGACTTTGCTACAGTTCCGGTGGCCCTGCTTACTATAGTGCACTAAGCCAGACATCCAACAAGAAGAAACTCCTGTGATGGTATATAACTATATACAAATAAATAACACCAAATCTTTAACTGTGTAGGAGCAAGGGTGTTTAGAACATCATGCAACAATACCTTCCTCACCTATTAAGCCTAAATTTTTCCTAATTAGAGTGCTAATTAATGAAATTTAAATGTAAGGATTCTTGGGCAGACGAGCCCTGCACAAAGGCTTGAGAAATATCCTGGAAGAACGTACTACAATAAGATAAATAAAAAAATAAGGAAGAAGTATTTCGTATATTCAAAATCTCACCAGAATTTCTGCAAA
This sequence comes from Saraca asoca, assembly GCA_026873985.1. NCBI lineage: Eukaryota > Viridiplantae > Streptophyta > Magnoliopsida > Fabales > Fabaceae > Saraca > Saraca asoca. The sequence goes on from JANHAO010000374.1 coordinate 13,062, forward strand.
TATTTGTATACATAGCATGGCCTATTTGCATTCCAAGTTAGAGATCATTTGGTTGGTACAGAAATTAAACTATACTATTGCAAGAAGCGATCTTTCTAAAAAGTAAATTCTCTCATTAACTTTTTGAAAAATACTTCATATTATTTAATTAAACATGAGAATTAAAAGTATCCATAAAAAATTTTTCTTACAAAAAAAAATGGATAGATAAACAACTCTTCCGTGCGATGAGAAACAAAACTTCCTAAGAAATCCCATTTTTTCCAATTTGCCAAATTAGTAATCAACTAAATAACACACCTATTTATTACTGTCCAGAAGTTACCATGTAACTTCCTGTTAACAAAATCACCTATTAATTTAAATCCATTACCGGCTAATTAATTGTACTTTAATGCCTTTATCGTTACGTATTAAATGTGTATACATTGAAAAAATATAGGAGTTTTTCTGAGCAATCTCCTCCAAGGTTTACCACTATTCGTTGAATATATATATATATATATAACTGTTAGACTTCGATGCTGCAAAGTGTTTAATGACTATATATATGACTGCCAACTCCTCAATCCCGAAAAAACTTCAAGCAAGTTCATATTATCAATTATATAAATGTTTCAAATAACATGCATGCCCAAATGATCCCATAAACTTCTGATTTTCCAAAGCTAATATATATTGAATTGACAACTATTTTCAAAGAAATATCTCTACAACATTTCCTCGAAATTATTTAAATACTTTCTGACCAACTTCTAAATAAATACTCCAAATTCTAAAGTTGAAGTCTAAACCCTCCCGTGGAAAATTTGGAGGAACATTTGCTAATACCAATTTCATAAACTTATATGGCAACCACATTCGAAATTTCCCTTTTCATCATAACAATGATATGACTTCCTTAAGCCTACCCTAGAATTATTGCTCCATAGCAAATACATTATTATTTGAGAACATTACTATATAAATAACCTGGCTAATCAATCACCATACCTTAAGATCTCTTCCAAATAAAAGATAAACGAGCAGATTGGCGCACAATAGGATGAAATCAACTAGCTCACAGCTCCAAATCGTTTGCTCCCAGGCCCAGCTGATCAACTGATAAAAACTTAATTGCATTGTAATTAAACCCAAATTCGAATCAATTTTGCTGCCTCAGATGTACTCCATCATCGCATGCAACATCTCCTATATATTAATTAGTACTAATTAATTGATCAAGCACCCTTGATTTGTAACCAGATTTTGTACAATCCTCAAATGTGCTCAATCTATGAGAACAATTGCACTCAAAGCAACGCAATATTAGCTTCAGAGAAGTCAATTAAGAACCATGCATCATTTTCAAGCTTTCCTTAAAAATCAAAGAAGAAAGGATCAGTATAGGGGGAATAGTCCCACAGACCAGTTTGGTACTCTTCTTCATTTGCACATGGCCACATAGTTGGAGATCCATCGCCTTCTGCCCCCACCGCCACCGAAGAATCATGTGCCACCGCCGGCGCAGCCATAGTCTGCGACCAAGACAAGTTAGACCCTATTGACCCCACCAACGAGCTCATATCATCGTACATGCAATAACTCCAATCATGATGATGTTGATCCGACACAGGCAGCTGTGGCTGCTGCTGCTTAGGACTATGGTTCTGATAAGAGGTTGCTCCATTTGAAACATCAACATCAGCGCCACCAACATCTCCGCCGCCGCCGCCTACGCTCCCTTTAGATTTAGGCGATTGATACTGTTGTTGCTGCTGTGGCACTTGCAACACTTGTTGTTGTTGATGATGATGATATTGTTGTAAAAAGTTATTCAAAGGGCACAGCACCGGTGGGAGATTATTGTAAGCACCATAGGGCACGAATCCAGATGTGGAGGGGGCGCTGAACGCTGCAGCCGCTGGAAGATGAAAACTACCGGCGGAGGAGAACGTAAATCCAAACCCAGAAGGACGAGGAAGCAAGGGACGAAGCGTTTGAGTAGAGGAAGAAGAAGAGCCACCACGAGAAGAAGAAGACTGAGACGGCGAGCAGGAGGGTTGAAGATTGAGCTGAGCCCTAGAGCCATAGAGTATGATGGCGGCGCGGTCGTAGGCTCGAGCTGCATCCTCAGCGGTGGCGAAAGTGCCGAGCCATTTGCGGGTCCGCTTTCGGGGCTCTCGGATCTCGGCGACCCATTTTCCCCAGCTTCTCTGCCTCACACCGCGATACCTAAATTTGTTGTTGTCGGGACCACCTTTGCCTTTGTTTTTCCGAGTGCTGCTGTTGCTGTTGCTGCTGCTGTTAGATGTTTCGCAAGGAATGGTGACTGTGGCGGCGGTGACGGTGGTTTTGGCATCAGAATTTGGAGTTGGTGGGTTTGATGAGTCATCGCCCATTGGCTGGGGGTTGGGGTGTGAGCGAGCTTTAAAAGGGTGGTTTTTCTGAGAGACTGAACAGAGAAACGAAAGAAAGAAAGAAGATGGTGACCAGTGTTACTGCTGTGGCTGCTGCTGATGGTAGTATTAGGTGGTATTTACCTCGTTCAGTGGTTTGCAGGTGAAGTGGGTTTGAATGTCATGTCTGTAAATGGTGGGATAGGGCGGTGGTCTTTGCAGAATATGGAAATTTATATTAGAGTGAGAGAGAGAAGTGAAAAGGGTTTGCTGTGCAGTGAAGAAACATAGCGGGACAGCTGCACATTGGTTTGGGAATTTGGAATCATTACTCGGTTCTATCGTTGATTTCTTTTGCTCTCTTTCTTCCTTTGATTATTGACCTTTTTTAGTCATATTTTTCTTGAGAATAGCACTTACGGTTTGGGATAAATTAATTCCTAGGTAACCGAGTTATTAATTATAACACTACCCAACCCAAGGATGGACATGCTCTTCCAATTGGGGTACTATTGTATTTCCTTGTAGTTGATCACTAATTGAAAACTCCATATATAAAGGCTAATTAACAAGAGCTATCAATCCATATATTTCACTTTGAATTATCATCCAACGTATATAAAGATTCAATTGGCATGTTTTTTTATGGATTAGTGTTTGTTGAGGTGTGGTATTTGGCTGGTTCTATGAAATGAAGTTTATTAACAATAACAAATATATAGAGTGTGCATCTAGCAAGCTAGATATATCATCATGAGTAAAAAAAGAGAAAGATGTATCATAATCACTAAAATCAAAGATGATTCTTCTTTATTTAATTCTCATGTTGATTCCAAAGGGTAAACTAACAGGATATTACTGATATTTTGTGTTATGTGGAAACTTTTTTTTTTTTTTTTTAAATAGGGGGCTATGAGTCTTAAGTAGGTGAATAATTAATCGTGTTAACAAAATGTAACACGCATGCGACAACAAATGATTTTTTGAGTATATATACAAGGTTTAATTATCTGGATTGGGGTTGGCGTCTTCTGCCTCACTGCAGTCTCCTGAACAAGAACAAAGGGCTATGGGATCGAGATAGATATGATGCTTCTGCACTCTCTAGTTTCCGCAGCTGCCTTTTCAAATTGGGGTTAATTCCTGCAAATGTATAACAACTTACTTCGTCGGTAAGGTTTGTGTGCTATACTGTACTACATACATTCATGTTATGTGTCTTTTTAGTTGATGATGATTGCATATTATTGCAGGTTTTTGCAGTCAGGGTGAACATGAACACCCATTCCTGCAACTACCCAAGCTTCCATAGCAAACGCGCTCTGGCCCTTTGTTATTCTTGGAGTTTAGCATTGAAAAGCCAATATTATATACAATCAATTGGCAATTTTGTTTTGTTAAGGATTAAGTAACTCAGTTTTATCCGACGTATCTTAGATACGATGAGTACTAATAATATAAGGTTTATGAAATAGTGTATGATATGATTGGTATAAGGTCTTGTACTATAAATATAATATTTGATGTATTATTATATAACTTACATAACTGTATAATGCTATATAGTTTTTATTGCAAAATAGAAAATAATATATATAATATTAAAATAAAATTTAAATAATTTTTAGGGTAAATTGTAAATAACCCCTAAAAAAGGTTTAATTTCACATAATCCTCTTAAAATTTTAAATCTTATAAATAATTTGTTGAAGTTTTAAAAAAATTAAAAATGTTGAAATATCAGTGAAAAGAAATAAAAAAAGATAAATGAATAGTACAATAAACTCGAATAAGTAATGGAAAAAAAATAAAAAAACACATACCTTATATCTTCAAATGTAGTTGGGCCAAATTTCATCAATAATTTAATCCAAATGCTTACATTCAGTTATTCCCTAAATACATTAAAAACTCAACTCTTCATAGTGATTTAGTTTAGAAGAAAATATATTCATAAATTGGTTAAAATTCACATTAAAAATAATTAGAAAGAGTCATTGGTCGCTTATATGTATTTTTCTATTTTATTTAATTGAAAATTTAATATTTTTAAAAAATTTTAGAGGATTATTTATAGAATTTAAAATTTTAGGAAGATTTTATTACACTAAATCTTACTTTTAAGAATGTTATTTGTATTTTCTCCTTTTTTTTTTTTTAATATGATATGACAGTGGTAAAGGGAAAGGTATTGTGAATGGACGTTGACTATTGGTGGTATTAGTGACAGAAAAAAAAAATTATGGTAAATGATTGTGGTGGAAGGGACATGACGGTAATGTGGAGTGGTGATGGCATGTTGTGACAGACGGTAATGCAAAGACAGAGGAGGTGGGTGTATTGAAGGCAATTTTTCAATTTTTTCATAATAATATTGTATGTTTTTATTATAATGTAACCGATATTAAATATTAACCCCATTAATTTAAAAATAAAGTTAAATATTTATGAAATAAGAAAAAAATTCATACATTAAAAAAAACATAATTTTCATATATATAATTCTAAATTCTGGCATGAGGAATTTATATGATTTATATATTAAATTTTTTGATACCAATCATTTCATTATTTGACTTTGTTAGTGTAGGGATATTGAATAAAAAGTTACACAATTATAATTAAAATTATTCATATATATTATTTTGTAATTTTGATTTATAATAAATTTTAAAAATTAAGATTTTTTTTTGTGTTAAATTATTTTTTTCATTTTTCCATTGTTCTACGTGTTTTAAATGTGTATGTTTAGAAGAATGAATGCCTTGCCCAACACAACCAATGTAAATTAATGTAATATTGTTATTTCCTAATATTAATTTTATTTCAAATGTGTTTGGGTAACTCAATCCAATTGAAGAATAGTGCAGAGATTAAATATTATGTGAGAGTTTGAATATAATAAAATTTATCCCTCCTTGCTTATGATATAAATTAATAGAGAGATGAGAGAGAGTGTCCACCAATAAGTCGGTGTACGTGGCTGTTGCATGTAAGAAAGAATCTGCCACGTGCTGAAATGCATAAAACTAAGCAATCATGCAATACAAGTAGAGATTTGTTATGCTCAAACTTCAAAACGAAGCTTACTAAAACTTTATATATAATCAAGTAACCATCTTATGACTTCAACATTGCCATTTATTGTAAGAGTTCATGGGAGAAGCTACTGTCAGCGCCGGAGTCACATTTTGGTCGTAGGAGCACAACGTATTTTCACACAATTATAAATAATTTATTCTAATAAAATTGTTATATTAGTTTTCTGTTAAAATTTCATATTAAAATTTCTTTTATTACAAGTACTGCAAAAAATTTTAATTCTACAAATAACAATCACAATGCCAAAATTTTCTAAAACTTACCATTTTTTTTTATGCAAAATTACTATCTTTTGTTATTAAAATGTTATAAAAATAAAAAAATTAAAAAAAAAACAAAATGTATTGATGTCATTAACTTATTCTTCCAAACATATTTCAAAATAAACTTATATGAATAATATTCCCCACTTATATTTTACCCAAAGCCAAATTTTCTGACTCTATTCGGCTACTTTGTATCCACAAGCCCTGTGGCTCTGCCTGCACTGATTGAGAAGAAACATATTGCAGAAAGGAGAGGCACCAGTTTGCATGTGGGAATGTCAGTACCCTCACGAGTCATCCAGCCAAGCCTCTTACTGTCTTGGAACTCATCACAATCCCTAGCAGCCACTACTTATAATTCGTTAGAATTGATTCATTAATTGTAAATGAATAGATTTTTTATTTCTATATGCATTAGAACACCTAACTAAAATGAGAGACGAAGTCTGATTTTTTCTTTTACAGCGAGAAAGTTCGATATATGACATTCGACAAATTAATCAAATTGTTGGTCAGTGACGCAGACGAAGCATGATTTGAAAATTTATGCTGTCTCACAACAGGCAGAGATGAGTTGGTGAACTTTTTGCTGCCATGTTTGGGTTAAATTGTGAGGGTGGAGGGAAGCTGGTAATCGCTTCTGCTTCCATCGAGATTCCCAGTAGCAGCATATATCCATTTTGGTAGGATTGGAGATTGTGACTCACTGGCACATCAGTGTTTTTGGGCTATTATTTTAGACATGTTACTTCTTTGGCTTCTTGAGGCAAAAAAAAAAAAAAAAAAAGGGGTAAACTTTCATTAGAGGCTAAGAATATGAGTATGGGTATGAATTTTATGTTCTTAATATCAAGAGGAGAAAATATGTAATTGTAGAAATAATACAATCATCTTAATTGTTACATAAAATAATGTGAATCTATTGTTTAAAAAATGATTGATTTACAAATGATAGCTAATTAATTGTGAGTTATATTATTGATTTAAAGAGAAAATAAATATTATATATTCTCTGCAAATGCTCTAATTCTAATAGATGTCCTAACAGGAGAATCGACTTATTATATAGCAAATGACTTTAAAACATGATTGAAGCATAATAAAATTATTGGTCCTAAATTCAAAAATCTTCAAGAGAGGAAGAATGAATGAATAAAATGACCTTATTGAAGAGTCAAATATTTCTAAGAGATTTGATATATAATTAGTGACAAACTTTTAAAAGAAGTTTAGATACCTAAAATTTGTGGAAATAAAGAAATCTCAATTGATTATGTCTTTGATATGAAATGTGAAACCAAGAGAGAAATAGTTGATGGTAACATTTTTTATACAATGTAGCACTTAATATTGTAAAAGATAGTAAGGATCTTGATATTAGATTTAGAAAAGAATGATATACGATTATTGACCAAAGAAAAAAGAAAAAAGACACAATTTAGATAGAAATGTAAATTTTAAATTTATTTGCGAAGTGTAAAAACACTTAGAAGGTGAAAAGTTAATAAGGTACAAATGTATAATTGTACCAAGAAAATGAAAAAATTGAAGTTGTAAATATAAAATATGATTTGTGGCATAAATGCTTTTATAAAGATTGTCATTAGCAATGAGAAATATATATTTGCATGTGGTGGATACAATTTTGCTGGTAATATATCAAAATTTGATATGTATTTAATAGATTTAGTTACATGTGTGACAATTAACAATGATATGAAAATCCCTCAAGGATTTAAAATACTTGAAGCATGCAAGTTGAATTCTTGAGAAATGTTTTTAATTAAATTACAAAGATATTAAAAATCATTTTTAGTGACAACAAAAATAGTCATTAGATGTTAGTAAGTTGTCACAAAAGGTTTTCAGTGGCAACAATACTTTCTTATAAAAAAACCTTGTTACTGAAATTTTTCATTTTATGACAAGATCTGTTATTACTATAAATTGGCATTTTCTAAGACAATTAAATCCTGTCACTAAAAATTATATTAACAATGAATATTTTTGTCACTAAAAAGCTAACATTTAGTGACAAAAAAAATATTTTTGTCACTATTAATAATTTTGGTGACAATTATTATTGTCACAAAAAAGTATTTTAAAATTTTGTATAAATATAAAATAATATTTGTGACAAACAATTTCGTCACTAGAATTTTTTTTAGTAATGACATAAATATATCGACATGAAAAATATAATATTTATGATAATTAATATTGTCATTAAATTTTTTTTGTGTCAACATATTTGTGTCGTGACTAAAAACTTTGTTATTAGTAAAACTCATTTTTATTTTATTTTTTATAATTATATACTATTTATAATATTTTTGACATATTATCATACGTGTAAAGAAAATTTAAGTAAGAAAATTTTGATATAATCTTTAAAATAAAACTGTGTCCAAAGTTATGGCATCAATTGTATCCAATTCACAGCAATAAAGCTGTAAACTTATAAGTCTAAACATTCTTCAATAGTACAACATAAAAAATCAATTATTAAGTGACATAAGATAGACAATCAGTAATCAAATTTGAAGAAGTCCAATTGCCAAAGTTTGAAGCAAATATTGCTGATAGATTAATTTGAGAGACAGGGTGTGATGACACTTTGTTGACTAACCAGCATGCAAGAACCAATAATAAAAATTAACATAAGGATGCTATTCCAAATTTCTCATAATCATGAAAAAAATAGGACAAGAAATTATCCATTTAGGAATGTCAAACGTGTTGATGAACAGAAAGATAGAGTATAAGATATGAGTTATCATTCTTTTCAAAGATTTTCTTTCTTCATTTTTTCTTCTGGGAAATAGGAAAAATAAGCATAATATCTTTTGGATTAATTCTGGACCAAGAAATTAATTTATTTGATATCTTGTGGTGCTTATAGGTAGTTTAATCATCCAATCAAATTACTGCTTAAAATTCCAAAAGTAAACAAAGCCAGAAAAATGCAAAATGAGGCCTTGTTTTGAAAAATGTAAAGAGAAAATAATTAAACACTGCAATATATGGTTTTGCCAAAATACATAATATGTTATTGCCAGCTTTCAGATGCATCTGCCCCTCACATTTCTTAAGATAGTTTCTCACGAATTAAAGGAATGAATTCCAATTTAATGAACAAAGTACACAGAATCTTCATGAAATAAATTCCCAAATGATTCTATAGGCACAAAAGTCAATAGGAGAGTATTAAAATAATAAACTAAGCCTGTTATAAACTCTTTTCTCAGTGATGAAAATCCCAATATCATCCACAAAATTAATAGTTAGTGGATTAATGGACAAGTTTCCAACTGACTTGGGTTAACATTCATATTGTAGAATTAAGCAAAGCTGAGTTGTTTAGACTGGATTAGGTCTAGCTTCAGAGTTTTGGATTTCATATATACACATATATTTACCCTACTTTGAATGTTAAACATGGAGTTGGCTTCGTGAAATGTGATTTCCTAGTACGCCAAATAAACTAATTTAAACTTAACAAAATTATTACTTTATATATATATATACACGCGCACACACACACACACACACACACACACACACCTGAGTGTTCCTAAAGTGTCCATAACAACTTACAAGTTTCATCAAAACACAAGGAAGTTTTCATGCTGTCATCAAGCAATAATCAAGGCAGAAACCAACCTTCTCATGGAGGGTTTTTCATACTTCCAAACACAATGTCTAAGCAACAAGACTGTTTTACAAGGTCTCAAGGCATTTTATTACCGACACACCAATTATACAAGCTTTCAATCTCTCTCTCGTACTCCCAAATACAGAGTCTATTTCCTTGTTGAATGATCCTTCAAAAGCACCAAGGCATCTAATGACAATGGTTCAAGATATTACCTGCTTGCTAAGTAATATTATTGGGTTCACAAATTTACTGCACTACTTTGGCCTCCAATCCTCGTAGGCTGAGAGCTATGTTAGGTAGTATAGCTTGATTAGGTTAATGAATTTTTTATCCCTTTTTACCAGTATAACATAAGGCTTATATATAATTGAAAAAAAAAAAAAACCAAAACACCAGATTTTTTTAATGACACGTTCAAGATATTACCTGCTTACAGAGTAATATTACTAGGTTTACAAATTCACTGTACTACTTATTTATATTTAGCAATGTTCTGTTATCACACGTTTTACTTTCTAATGACACAAGGCTTCACTCTCACACTGGCCTTAAACAACCAAAACACCAGATTTTTTTTAACCATGATAATCTATATTTCTCTGTTATTATTCACAGTAATAATAGTTGTATAAAAAATGGATCAAGCTTATATATAATGAAAATTATATGGCCATTTGTTCTTGGGATGTCATTCTACTACCTAATCTTATTCAGGAAAAAAAAATATTAATGCTTTTCTATTACCTGTGAAAAAGAGGCTACCATGGACACCATACATGCTTGAAACATAGCTTTAAATTAAGCTTCCATTTTACTATTGATATCTTCTTCTACTTCTTTTCTAACCTTTGCTTTAATACTCTTTTCCATCTAAACTCTAGCTTCTGCCAATGCTTATTGGACTCTAGCATTTACTTCCCTTCTTCTCTTTGATGGTGCTTTCTTTCCATATCCTTTTCTATAAATATACTCAAACTTTTCGTCAAGTACTTGCAACAGTATTTCATTATTAATCATTTGATGCCCATCCTCTTGTGTTTGTTGCATGACAATTTCATGAAGCTAGTCCTACAATAAATGGAAACACCTAATGAATAGCAAACAAATAAATAAATAAATAAATATGCATTTGATACTGGATACTAATATAATATGAATATTTTGGGACTTTAGATCAGGCCACAACATTTTTTTTCTTTTAATTCTTTTAATATGTTGCGTCAACCATACTTCATTAGGTGGTATTTTCTCTCTAATAATAGGATCTCTCTATAATCAAATAAAATAATATCAAGTTGATCACAAACATGCAATTATAAAAAATTTATATACCAAGAAATTAATTTGCTAAATAAGTAAAAGATCTTAACATTGATTCCTCAATTTCTACAAAAGACTTAGTTCCACATGTATGTTTGGCAGGTTGTTTTGCTCTATTTTCAACGTTTCTCTAACTCACAATCTATACATCTAACTAAATAAGATATTTAACTTTTTTAACCTCAAAATGAATTTAAATAAATAATCATGTGAATGAAAATGTATACTGGAAATTTCTCATCACCAAAGAAATTTATTAAGTGCTTCCAATCATTAATATTGACTTCCTCTAGCAAATTTTCTAACCTTTTCTCATCAATTTCAAATTTTTTTGTAGATATTACAAAGCCGATTTCTCCAAACTCTATAAAGTTTTTGCATTGTGGCCATTGTAAAGGCCTTTAACCACAATTCATTTGAACCTTTCATCTCGAACTTTTCTTAAAACAAATAAATTCCTAAATTAAAGATAATATGTTAGATAAATAATTTTATGCAAAATTATCAAATATGTCTTCACCTTGGCCTTTAACCAAATTTGTGGTCCCACTTCAGCTACCACTTTTTTTTTTTTTCAATTATTATACTTTAATGGAGCAATGGTTTGAACAATCCATTCACAATAATTAACTATGCCTTTGGTGTTTTCATCCACATCTGTTAATAGTCGATTTTGACAATCGATCAACTAGAGATTTTGAGAATCAATCTGCTGCTAAAGAAGTGAAAAATGCAGTAAAGTAGAGAAAGATTCAGTGGAAGGGAAGAGAGAACAAGGAGAGTTTTTATCCTGATTCGGTTAAAATCCAAATGACCCTTACGTCCACGGTGATTATATTAACTTTTAGCAGTTGCCTTTTCTAAGTTGAACAAGAATACATGTATCAATGGTTATTTTTGTAAATTTTTTGCATATATTTTTTTTCTCTATGTTATGGCTCCCCTTTTCTATTTATAGAGGTCAGGAGGGTTACAAGCCATAATTTATCATTGTAAAATTATGATTACATCTGTGTTGAGCATTAAATGCTAGACGTCAAGTAATAAATGCAGAGTAAATCATTGTCGAACTTTGGAGGCTGAGTTGCAGGTTGGTAGAGTACTCAGACCGTATCTGTCAGATGTAAGCTATTTTCAATGATGCAGAAGGGAGCTTGCTACTGCTTCGGTCGGTGGAGGGTTGCGAGTTTGCACTGCGCGATCTGCAACTTGGTTTCAGCGACCTTGTTCTGAGCTCAGTCTTACCTCTTTGCCTCGATCCTGATTCTTTGGGGCCTTTACTGATCCATTTCGTTCAATCCAAAAAATGTCCATAACATTAGCCCCCTAACTCTCAATTCGTTTTGTGAGCTGGGAGTTATTTTTGCAGTTAACTAAGTGTGAGACCTAGCATTATATCCATGAGATCAATCTGCCTTGCAGACAAATTTGAGTACTTATGATTTTGCTCGATAGCAAGTCGCATGCTCGCATGAGGGTTATGAGTTAGTAGCATTATAAATCTAATGGCACTTAAGTGGTGCCTTAATTTAAACAACTTCACGAGCAATTAAATGCGCTTGAGATATGGCAGAGCGAAGAGCTCTTCAAACAATTAGATATGCTCTAGTCATTGGGATATGTGAGGGCAGTTTGGTGCACCATTAGAGTGAGCTTTTGGTAAGTGATTAGGTACACTATAGAAGCAAGATGACGCATATGCCACAAGCAAAGGGTCGTATGAGAGCTACGAGTAATGGGTCACAAGAGAGCTACGAGTCCAAGAGCTCTGGAGGCTTAGTGCATAGCACCAAGTGTGCCCAAGCTATTAGAGATGAGCTCTGGAGGCTTAGTACATAGTACCAGGTGTGCCCAAGGTATTAGAGATGAGTTTTGGAGGATTATTGCATAGTACCAGGTGTGCCCGAGCTTTTGGAGATGAATTGTGCGTGCATTGACATGAAATCACATGGGAGCTACAAATTATGAGTTGGCCGCGAGGTAGCGACGAATTACAGATCATAAAAAAGCCAGGGTCGTAGCTCATTTTTCACTATTTACTATCTAGCGGGGATCCTAATACGTTTATGTCATGCGTGTCTCTTCGATTCCTGCAAACAGCGCAATGATTACTATGCTCAATGGACATGCTTTAGCTTAAATGCTAATAAGCACTGGTCCGTTAGATCATGGGTTATTCGAAGAGTTTCTGAATCTAACGGCTAGTTCATTTTCAATAAAACCGAGGAAGGTTCTTCCCCCTTTCTTTCTTTCCTCATTTGAAAACTGCCAAGATCATATCTTTTCCTTTCTATTTTTTACAGACCTAATGGCCGCCCGTCATTCTTTTCCGACCTCAGCTTCATCCCAATCTTTCAGATTTGTCGAGTCAGGTTTTGGTTATTAGTCATCGCTTCCATTTGTTCTCCAGATTATTGTTGTTTTTGATTTGTCAAGGTGAGTTTATATTCCTGGCCCGATATCTGTGTGTGTGTTTTTTTTTGGGGTTCCCGTGGGTGTGTTTGTTATTGTCAGAGAATTGGGATGTAGGCAACTTTTAGTTGCTCATTGGTAGATATTAGGGCCTTTGGTAGTGGCGAAGTCTTTAGCTAGGCTTCTGGGTTCTGCTAGCTTAGTGGCTGGAATCCCTTGTTCATGTTTTTTAGGTTTGAGTGGTTTATGACAATAGCTACATTCCTCATAGGCTGGACCATTTTTGGATTAGCCGCCAGTCTTTGTTTTGTGGTCTGATCATTTTTCTTTTCTTTTTCCTTCATGTAGATGTCTCAGCCCTATAGATGCCACCGCCACCTAATAGGCAATGATGACACCGAGTCCAAAGGGAGTGAGGAGACACTTCGTGTTGCCAGGGGTGAGACCACCCGGAGCGGTGAGATTGCTAGAGGGTTTGTAGCTTGCTCCGGGTCAGAAGGATCCAAAGCTGGTTCTCCTTTCAAACACTTTCCTTCTAGCATTAAACCCAAGGAAATGGGGAAGACTGTAGAGGTGTATTTTTTCCCAAAGGCAATTGTGTGATGGTACCATCTCGCAATGACCACGCTGCCCATCCTTCAGAGGGGTTTATGGCTATCGACGTTCACCATCTTAGCGCAGGTTTTAGGTTTCCAGTCCTCTAGTATGTGATTGGCTTCTTGAATGAGCTGAGACTTTTCTGGCCCAATTAATCCCTAACATGTGCTCTACTTTGACCTTTCTCACGCTGGTCCACCTCTAGAATGGCCTCCGTCCTTCCAGTGTGAGAGTTCTTTGTTTTCTTTATAACATCAAGACCACTGGGCAGCAAGAAGGTTTTTACTACCTTTCACCTCATCCCACCAAGTATAAGAGGATGCTGCCTCATGGAGATGCCAAAGGGAAATCTAATGTGGGTCCTTATAAGACCCGTTGATTCTATGTTTCATGCCCGTCCCTACTTCATCTTCAAAATTTTTCATTTGTTTGGAATCTGGGTGAGCGAGCTGTGAGGATACTGATTTTTATTATTCTTTGTTTTGGTTTGAGTTCTGATCTTTCGCTATGTTTCTTGTAGATGGAGCTAGAAAGGAAAGCCCGAGTTGAGTGTGGAGGAGATCATGGTGTTGGATAAATTTTCTGTCTATGACGATCTTCGAAATGACTCTAAGTTCGACCTCATCGACTGTTCATGAGATATAGGGGTTCACGGATCAAAGGAAGTTGCGCCTGCATACTTTAGTGAGCAAGTCGAAATAGGGAGAGTGAATTTGGTCAAACCCCCTTCAAGGTCGAGGCAGATTATTGCTCCTACTTCAGCTCGCACTGACCATCCTTCCTCTTCCATTATTACCCTAACTCCTATTTATTGTGACCAACCTTCTTCTTCTGCAGCAGCTCTGATTTCCACTTAGGCCAGTCTACCTTCTTCCTCTGCAGCTGCCTCAGCATCAGCTCAAACTGGTGGCCTTCTCACCCTGGTGGTAGCAGAAGAAACTTTACTTCCCCCAGCCCCCATTTTGCAATTTGGGCCTGCTGAGGCTGAGAGAGTGGCAACGGAGTTTCCAGGCCATAAAGAGGGGACCCCAATTAAACCTCCTTCAAAAAGACTGAGGGTTGACAAGGGGAAGGAGATCACTGTTGGCCCAGTGGCAAAACCCGAGAGCTTTCTAGAATGTCCAGCTGGAGGATTGGGACCCAGGACCTTGGCTTTCTTTAACATTATCAATAACAACGTGGGCTAAATCTTGGGGACCAATCTGGTATCCCTAGAGGATGATAGAATTTGGGGTAGTATCCTATCTAAGATTCTAGCCAGTCACTATTTGATGGTCAGCGTCATTTCCTCTTATTCTCTCTTGATCCTTTGCTTATATTCTGATTCTTTATTGTTCTTTTTTAGGGGGCATTAGAGGCTATTAAGCAAAGGCATGAGTGCTTGACCTAGGAGAAGGAGAGAGGTCAGCTTGACAATTGTAACCAACGAAGCGGCAAAGCTAAGGAAGAAATTAGAGAATGCCAAAGCTCAACTACATGGAGCCAATGCCGCAATAAGGAGGGCCAAAGAGTCCTTCGCTTGTGAGATAGTTGATTTTGCTTTGAGGCTGGGTGGGGCTCACGATAAACTCCAATAAAAGAAATAGGACATAGCCACCCTGACATGGGGAGCTGAGAGTTTTTAGAAACAACTTGAAGCTGCTCAAGGGAGGATAGCTCGTGCTATAGAAAGAGCACAATGGGCTAAGGAGGTGGCCAAATGAACTGAAGAGGCTGCTAAAGAGGCTGAGAAGAGGGTCATACATGCCGAGGCGAAGACTGCCAAAGTGAAGGAGGAAACTTCTATCATGATCGATTAAACCTGCGAAGTTGCAATTTCTCATACTACCGACAACTTTATGTATACCTTGTGGTTGAAGTATCCAGATCTCGACTTCTCCTTTTTTGGCGGGGAGATTAAAGCTATCATTCAAGGCTTTATTGAGGGTGTCGAGGTGATCTCTCTTTCTGGTGTTGAAACTACTGGTAATTTTCCCAGTGAAGGCACAGAGTAGGTCAAAGTCAATTCGCCAACACGGGAGACAATTGAAGAAGGGCCTGATGGACAAACAATGGAGAATCTACCTACAGCTACTTCAAGCCCCCCAACTATCCAAGATCCTCCTAGCTCTGAGGTTCTATCTCATGTAGCCCCTTGATAACTTTATTTTCTGTTCTATTGACTTAATTTACACTTTTGTAGTTTGTAATTAAGACACCCTTGTCTTCGGATTTAATTTATCAAGCACTCTTTTATTATTCAGTTAGTTGACTCTGCTAACGCATTGCATAGATCTGGATAAGTTGTATCAGTCCACGAGGTGTGAGGCCCAGGCATCTTCACCTTGTGAAGTAGCTGACCAGGTTATCTTAGTAGAGTGTAGCCTTTTCTTTATTGAGCTTAAATAAAGTCGAATGTTGTCAGAAGAATATTGAAGAGTATACCAAATATAGGAGAAATTTCTTTGATCTTTATTTAATTCGGTACTTTAAAAAAATATTACAAATTAACGAATCTGACTTCATTTTTATTGATAATATGGTCGGAGATGTTTGACATTCTAAGCTCGGGGGAATTCAACTCCTTTGACGTTCGCGAGACAATATCCGCCAGCCTTCAATTTCTCTTTCACAACATATGGACCTTCCCAATTGGGTCCTAGCATTCCTTCACTAGGGTTACATCCGTCTAGCAAAATAAGTCGCAGGATGGGGTCACCTACTTTGAAGCTACAAGCTTGGACTTTCTGATTAAAATGCCTTGCGATCGGCTGTTGGTAGGTCACGACCCTGAGGCATGTTTCATCCCTTTTTCTTTAACGAGATCAAGACTTGCGGTGAGCAGTTGGTTATTTTTCTCTGGGTTGAAGGTGGCTATTCAGTTACTTCAAACTCTATCGGTATCATCACTTTGACTCCATAGACCATTGAGAAAGGGGGTTTCTCCCGTGGTGCCGCAGGTTATAGTGCGATAAGCCCATAACACCTTTGGTAATTCATCTACCTATGCCCCTTTTCTGGCTTCCAATTTCTTTTTTAGGATTTGTTTTATGATCTTATTTATAGCCTCAACCTGCCTATTGGTTTGAGGGTGGTCTACAGATGAGAAACTCCTCAAAATCCCGAGGTTGTTGCAAAACTCGATGAACTGCTCGCTTGTGAACTAGGTCCTGTTATCGAATGCTATTTGTTGAGAGACACCAAATTGACAAATGATATTATTCCAAACAAACTTCTCAATTTGGGAGGAAGAAATTGGGCTAACTTTTTTACTTCTGCCCATTTAGTAAAATAATTTACAACTACTATGGCTTATTTATAGTTTTCGGGACCTATGGGAAGAGGTCCGATGAGGTCAATCCCCCATATTGTGAAAAGCCATGAACTGATCATTCGACCGAGGCAGGCTAGAGGAGCTCAGGGTACTTTGGCCAATCTTTAACATTTGTCTTATCTCTTAACGAGGTCAATTGTGCCCTGTTTCATGGTTGGCCAAAAGAAACCTTGCTGGAGGGCCTTTTGAGCTAGTGACAGCCCCTCGGTATGGTTCTCGTAGTGTTCAGCATGAATTTCTTTCAGGATGAGATCGCAGAAGGGGTCGTTAATGCACCTGAGAAGTGGAGTCGAGAAGCCCCTCTTGTAAAGTGCATCATCGATAATGTAATATCTAGTAGCTCAAAATCGCATGTGGTGTGCTTCTAATTTGTCTTCTAGGAGTTTGCTATAGGTACCTTAAGATAGGGTTCATCCACGAGTCATGTGCCGCAGCGGTTGTCATCATGACATCTTTCTACTCAATACTGGGAGATGGAAGAACTTCTACAAGTATTACACCTGAAAATTTCATGCCCCTTGTTGCAGCTAAGCGAGCTAACTCGTCTATATATACGCTTAAAGCTCGGGGAACTTGGTTGATTTTGTACCTCTGAAATGCATGGAGCAGCTCCTGAGCTTTTTACAGATAAGCGGTCATTTTCGATCCTTTCACCTGATATTCCCCCTTTATGTGACAAATGACTAATTGGGAGTTGCTGAAGACCTTTAAATTTTCAGCTCACACTTCCTTTGCGAGACGGAGCCCTGCGAGCAGTGCCTCATACTCTGTTTCGTTATTATTTGCTCGAAATTCGACCCTCAGGGCATAGCAAATTTTATGTCCTTCCGGGCTGATCAACAAGATTCCTACCCCTGCCTTTTGCTTACATGAAGACCCATCTATATAAAGTTTCCACCGTGGTCCTTCCAAGGTTTCTACCTCTTCCCTTACGGGGCCTCAATAAATTCTGTTATGAAGTCAGCCAGGGCTTGTCCCTTAATTATTGATCTCGATCTGTAGTGGATGTCGAATTAGGCAAGCTTGATTGCCCATTTAAGCAAACGACTTGAAACGTCCGCCTTCTGAAGGGTCTATCTCAATGGGTACCGGGTTGGCACTTCAATGGTATGGGCCTGGAAGTAAGGCCGTAATTTCTTAAATGTGACAATGAGACAGTAGACAAGCTTTTCCATGGGAGTGTAGTTTTCTTTAGCATTCAGCAACCTTTTACTCACATAGTAGACTGGGAGTTGTACTCCGTTATCCTCGCGGATGAAGGCCATACTAATAGCATGTTGAGATACTCCCAGATAAAGAATTAGCTTCTCACCCTCTTGTGGTTTGGATAATAGAGGGGCTCGGCCCATGTATTCCTTCAAATGTATGAAGGTAATTTTGTATTCCTCAATCCATTCAAAATGCCTAGCTCTTCTCAAGACATCAAAGAATGGTAAACATTTGTCCGCTGCCTTTGAGATAAATCTGTTAAGGCCTGCAATCCGGCCAATCAAGCTCTGAACGTCTTTAATCTCGCTTGGCTATCTCATGTCAATGAGTGCTTTAATTTTCTCAGGGTTCGCTTCTATTCCTCTGTTATTGACCATGAACTGAAGAAATTTTTTGAAAGTTGCTCCAAATGCACATTTGAGTGGGTTCAACTTCATCTGGAACACTCTTAGGATCCGAAACATTTCATCCAGATCCTTTATGTGATTCAGGACCTGTCTAGACTTCACAAGCATGTCGTCTACATAGACCTCCATGGTTTTTCCAATTTGATCTTTGAACATCACGTTCACCAACTGTTGATAGGTCACTCCTACATTTTTAAGCCCGAAAGGCATCACCTTGTAATAGTACAACCTTCGGTCTGTGATGAACAAGGTATGCTCCTCGTAATGTGGATCCATGGGCATTTGATTGTATCCGAAGTACGCATCCATGAAACTGAGGAGTTGGTGGCCAGTTGTTGCATCGACAAGTTGGTCAATCCTTGGTAGAGGGAAGCTGTCCTTCGGGCAGGCTCTGTTGAGGTCCGTGAAGTCAATGCATGTCCTTCATTTTTTATTCTTCTTTTTGACCAAGATAGGGTTAGCTAGCCAAACTAGGTAATGAGACTCCTGGATAAATTTGTTCGCCAGTAGCCTATCTACCTCTTCTTTTAGGGCGTGAGAATGTTTCGCCATTAAAGGTTTTCTTTTTTGTATAATCGGCTGATGGTGAGGGTCGATATTTAACTTATGCGACATCACCTTAGGGTCAATCCCCACCATGTCTTCGTGACTCCAAGCAAAGACATCCAAATATGCTTGGAGGAAATCAACCAGTTAGGTCTTTATATCTAATGGCAAGTTCTTTCCAAGCTTAAGGCACTTTTCACCATCTGTCTCGCTGACCCTGACTTCTTCGAGCTTCTCTATTGGCCCGGTCTCTCTATCTACCTCTAAGTCATGTGGGTCGAGGTCGTGATCAACTTCAATCGAGCTCAAGGCTTAGGGTTCTTCATTAGAAACTACATCAATCCTTTTGCCCTTCTCCTCAAGTTTAATAATGTCCTCATAACATCGTTGAGCTGTGCACTACTTGCCCCGTACACACTTGACCCCATTCGAGGTTAGGAACCGGACTATTAGTGTCCTGATGGACATAGCCAAGTCTAAGTCATTCACCACTAGTCACCCCAGGATTATGTTGTAGGCCAAAGGATAGTCCACAACTAAGAAGTCAGCCAGAATAGTGGATTGATGATCCTTGTCTCCTAAGGTGATGGGAAGTCTAACCCATCCTACGGGGAATATCGTGTCATTGGTAAAGCCGAAAAGGGGTTCAGGTGAGGGTTCGAGATCACTTCAAGTTAACTCCATCTGTTTGAAGCACTTTTTATACATGACATTGATCGAGCTACCCGTATTCAACATGATTCTTTGTACCTCAATGTTGTCGACCTTGGCTTTGATGATAATGGCATCGTTGTGAGGGGACTAGATTCCCTGTGCATCGTCATCTACAAAGGTAATGCACTCAAAAATCATCTTGGCTTTCTTAGTAGGTCTGTTAAGCTCACAACCCACAGACAAGACGTAGCTCGCATTCTGCACATACCATTCCCGTGAGCTTCGTGAGGCTCCCATGATGTGCGGTCCTCTATGGATTGTATAAATGGTTCTGACCACTGTCGTATGCTCTTGTTTAGCACTCCGGGAAGGTTGTGTGGTCTATCGTGGAGTTTACTGTCCCGTGGGTCACACCACATAGTCTTTCAAATGACCTCTTTTGATGAGGTCCTCGATCACATCCTTAAGCAACTTACATTCAGAGGTGGTGTGCCCAATGTCGTTGTGGTAGGCACAAAACCTATTTGGATCCCTATGCTTTGATGGGGTCAGTAGGGGCTTAGGTCACCCAAAATTCTCCCTGTGCTTCTCTGTTATGTATATTCTCTCCAGGGTGTCAGATAGGATGCTATAATTGTCATAGCAACCTTGGGGTTCTGGTCACTCAGTCCTAGCTTTTTTTATGGGCTGGAAACCCATATTATCGATCTAACTAATTTTGTTTTTGTCACAGTTATTTCTTTTCTCGTTCTGACTGGAAACTGGGTCACTGACTTCGCCTTTTCATCCAACCTTTTTTAGACCAAAAGTTTCCTGCCATCAAATTTCTTTAGCGGCCCGCTTGTAAAACTCCCTCAAGCTTTTCACCGAGGACTTGTATATACTTTCATATAGTTTCTCGTCTCTGTGGAGCTCTGTTGAGATCACTATTAGGATACTATCGTTGGAAGGACTCTCTACGTTGTTAACTTTACATTGAAATCTTGCGATGTAGTCCTTTAATGACTTATCCTTCCTTTGGAAGATGGTCCCCAAGTGGCAAGATGGTGCAAGTTGCTTCTTAAGGGCTCCGTATTAGTCAACGAATTTATTCTGGCATTCCTCCCAGCTATTGATGTTGCAAGCTAGAAGACTTTTAAACCAAGCTCGTGACACATCCCCAAGGGTAGCTGGAAAGACTCGATATTTGACTAGGGAATTGTTGGTTTGGAGATCCATCTGGATGTTGAAGCCATCCAGATAATCATACGGGTTACTTTTCCCGCCATATGGCTAGTTGGCCAGGACCTTGAAGCGATAGAGGAGAGGTTCTGTCTTAATTTCCCTGGAAAGTGGAGTCCGTCTTTCATAATGACCTGACCTATCTTGTGTCGAGGGATATTTTTCCAACCTTTTCACCCTCTACATTAATTCCTCGATCATCTGATCCTGAGCCTCAGATCACTGGTTCTTGTCACTATCCTGGCCCACTTTCGAGCCTTCCATGTGGTGCGAACTCTTAACTCACTAGTTTCTACCATTCCTACGAGCTTATTATCCTCCCGTTTCAATTTACGAACTAGAGGAATGACCCAAATCAGCTTCCAGGGCTCTTTCCCAGGTTAGTTTCTGCCTTTATATCGGCGTCTCCACTTGCAGTCGTTGAACTGCTTCTACAACTGGAGTGGCTCCATCTTGTTTTTGTGCCTTTTGTGTATGCACTTGGGCCAATGCCTTGACTGCATCAGCAAGCCTCTTCACTGTACTCTCAAGCGCTTCTTGATGCTAGCACAAAGCCTATACACCTATAGAAGGGCAGAGGAAGTATTTGCCAGGACTGGGTTTTCGTCCTCAGGCAAATTTCATTGCTGTTCTTCGTGGCCACCTAGTTGGTTAACAGCAACGCCGGAACTCCTAGTTATTTTTCTTCTTGCCATTGTGATTGATCAACAAATAAACAAGAAAGCAGTCTGGTCCCATCGGGCGTGTCAAAATGTTGACAGTCGATTTTGACAATCTATTAACTAGGGATTCTGAGAATCAAATTGCTGCTAAAAAAGTGAAAAATGCAGTAAAGTAGAGAAAGATTCAATGGAAGGGAAGAGAGAACAAGGAGAGTTTTTATCATGATGCGGCTAACGTCTAGATGACCTCTATGTCCACGGTGATTATATCAACTTTTAGTAGTTGTCTTTTCTAAGTTGAACAAGAATACATGTATCAATAGTTATTTCTGCAGTTTTTGCATATATTTTTTTCTCTATGTTATGGCTCCCCCTCTCTATTTATAGAGGCCGGGAGGGTTACAAGCCATAATTTATCATTGTAAAACTATGATTACATCTGTGTTAAGAATTAAATGCCAGACATTAAGTAATAAATATATGGCAAATCATTGTCGGACTTTGGAGGCTGAGTTACGGGTTGGTAGAGTACTCAGACTGTATCTATCAGATGTAGGCTATTTCCAAATGATGCAAAGGGGAGCTCGCTGCTGCTTCGGTTGGTGGAGGGTTGCGAGTTCGCACTATGCGATCTGCAGCTCGATTTCAACGACTTTGTTCTTAGCTTGATCTTGCCTCTTTGCCTTGGTCCCGATTCTTTGGGGCCTTTGCTGATCCATTTTATTCGATCCAAAAAATGCCCATAACAACAGCTCTAAGAATACCATTTGGAATATCAACCTTAATTTTTCCATTCCTAGTTTCCATGTCTATTTTGATGCATTTGTATTTGCCTTTTTTATTTTTAACCAAGTTAGAAGAAGTTGTCAAGTGCATGAGATTGATTAGAAAACAACTAAATAAAGTATAAGAAAAAAATTGTCATTTCATTATGATAGCTATACTAGTAATTGATCTTGCTTGTTGTGGATTTGTGAGCTATTCTCCTTGAATTAGTTAAACATTTTGATTTTCATCCACATGTCATGATTACAAATGAGATGTGACTTCATCATTTCCTTTTATTGTAGTTTTTGTTGCACGAGATCTAGTAGCTTTTCCTTTACCTCTACCTCTCCCTTGTCCAGGCCCAACCATATCCTACAAAATCATCAAATCATTTTATCATTATACATAAATTTATAAGCTAAAATAATATAGCTGCTACAATAAAAATTAACACTAGATTTAAAATTTTGAAAGGAACAAAAGCACAAATTTGAATTAAAATACTAAGATCATATTAACCAAATTAGTATGTGAACCTTTAATTAGTGGAAAATGTTTCTTCAAATACCATATCTTCCTCAAGTAGGTCTTCATTGTTAATAAAATCCTTATCATCCATGTTATTGTCATTAATAAAATCATCTTTTGCATCCTTTCTTTGTTGCCTTTCAGCATTAATGCTTTATGGTTTAACATCATCCCTATGTAATATCACTATAATGTCATTCTCAATGGCTATATTACATTGTTCATCTTCTACGTCCAATTGTTGGTAAGTATCCTCTTCATTTGCTAATATATTATCATCAGTAAGATGGTCATCTTCTCCATAGGGCATATTATCCATAATGTCTTTTACATAGAACACTTGTTTTCCTTGAGATGCTAACACAAATGGCTCATTGGTATTCAAAGAAGCATTAGCACTCACATTCATGAATCCAAAGTTGTCAACTTTATATCCTTTTCCCAAATGAGCCATATCTCACCAATGTCATTTGAAGAGGTATATTTTGTTGTTTCCCACATAAAATAACTAAAAAATGTTTTCTATTACACCATAGTACTCTTTCTCAGAATTTATATCATTTCCCTTCACAAAAACTCCATTATTTTAGCTTTTTCTTTGCAAAGCATGGTCTTTCTTATGAAATCTAAATCCATTAACTATATTTATTGCATAGTGGTGTGCCACTTTTAATGGACCTATTTCTAAGCTCAAAAGGTTTTCATTTGCAAGCCCTTCCCTATGTAACTTTGAAATCTAATGAACAAGTGAAAATGATTAAATGAATAAAAGACATAATAAAAATGAAATTCAAGAGTTTGCAAAATGATGCCTATTGTTCAAGAAACCAGCTATGAAACTCTTTGTTATGCCTCTCTAAGGCATTTCTTGGAGTATTTCTTTCAATCTGTCATTCGTGTTCCCTGTAATTAAATTCTATGTGAAACATGATGTAAAATTTTTCATAGAGAATTTGTTCTCATGCAAGGATATGAGCTTAGACTTACTCAATGAATGGCCAAACCTCTTCACAATTTTAAAGCATATACATACTAGCTTAATCAAACTCGTCATTTGTAACACTGATTGATTTATAATCCCTTTGTTTTCCCATCTTTTCTAAAAATTGATATACCACTTTGTATCACATTTCCATTATCATTTCATGGAGTTTTGTTAAACTTGGTTGGAATGTTTTTAACTCGAACAAAATGTAAGGCACTTATTTGCAAGATAACCTTCTACTATTGAACTCTCTAGATGAGCCTTATTGCGAACACAAGATTTTAGTGTCCGTAAATACCCATAAACATAAAAGTAAATTAGTTAATGAAATGACCACTTTCATGTCATGTCAATTTTTTTAATTTGAGCTAAATTTAAAAGAAGTACCTTTCAATGGGATACATCCATCTATACTGGATAGGTCTAACAACTTTTGCTTTCTATGTCAAGTGTATTGGTAAATGGATCATGATATCAAAAAAAGCTCGTAAAAATATAGTCTTCAATTTGCATAAAATTAGCATAATTTGTTCTTGAAGACGATCTAACTCTTTAATTGTCAAACACTTGGAATACAAATTTTTAAAAAATTGAGTTAACTCTGATATAGTTCTATATACATCCTTAGGCAATAATCCCCATAGAGCAATTGGGAGAATTTGTTGTAACAAGATATGATGATCATGACATTTTAGTCCTGAATTTTTTCTCATTCATGTTAACTCATCATAAATGTTTCATGAGAAAGCATCTAGAACCTTTCAGTTAGCCAAAAAGTTATATGGTTTCAACTTCTCTTGTGTGGATAAAGCATAACTTGCTGTTGGTATCAACAAATTGTTTCCATTTTCAATAGGATGCAAATTTTGTCTAATATTTAGATCTACCAAATCTCATATCAATTTTTTAATATATCTATTGTCTTTCTAGTCATATTCATCATTGTTTCCAACACATTATTTGAGATATTTCTTTCTATGTGAATGACATCAAGATTGTGTCTCAATATAAAGTTCCTATTATAAGGTAATTTGAAGAAAATGCTTTTCTTACTCCAATTGTAAACAACATTAGAATTGTCGCGTTTTCTTTTTTGACCTTTTCCAAATATAATGTTTCCCAAACTTTCCAATTGTTCTAGTACTTTACCACCTATTAGTATCTTGTGCGTAGTACTATTTTCTAATTTTCCATTAAATGCCTTTTTATTTTTATGCTATGGATGAGTCAATCTTAAATGACGATGATCCATATAGCATAACTTACTCCGCAAAAAAGGGAGGATGCACCTTTGTTACAAATAGGACATGCTAGCTTACCTTTGGTTGCCCACATAAATAAGTTCCCATATGCAGGAAGATCATTTATTGTCCATAAAATAACAGCATGCATCATAAAATTAGTTTGTTTGTAGGCATCATAAGTCTTTACCCAAAACTCCCATAATTCATTCAACTCTCCAATCAATGGTTGTATATAAACATTAATTTCTTTCTTTGGGGATTTGGGTCTTGGAATCAGAAGTGGCTTCATAAGATATGATTGTTTCATGCATAATAATGGAAGTCCATTATAGGGCACAACCACTAGCCAAATACTATGAAAAAAGCTTATATTTCCATAAGCTTGAAATCCATCACTTGTTAATCCCAAACTAACATTTCTAGGATTATAAGAAAATGTTGTATATTTCTTATCAAAAGATTACCAAGCTATTGAGTCAGCGGGATGTCTTAAGACATTATCATCAATTCATTTCTCTTTGTGCTGAATCATTTCTTAGCGGTATTTTTTTTCCATATACAACCAATGAAAACCAAATTTTATTGGGAAATACTATAATATTTTATGTGTGGTATTTTCTTTTGGTTGGGTCTATTTGATTTCTATCAAGATAATTTATATTTAGGACATGATTGTGCACTGCCATGCTCCTTCCAATATAAAATGTAATCATTTTTGCCATAATTATAACAGGTCCTATCATAATGCCAAGGAACCCTATAATTTATACATAATAATCGATGATATTTCAAATATTTCCTAACTTCTGAGTGTTCAGTTATGATAAACATAGTCTTGGTATATTCTAAAACTAGTCAAGGACCAAGTAATGATTTTTCATCTTTTAACTTCATAATTCTGAAAGAAACCAGTGCTCCAAGTGTCTTGTAAATGTGCATAATGTTTTAACTTTGAAGGATTATTCATCATAATTTTTTTAAATTCTTAATGCATTTAATTGTTTGATATTGTTTTCCTTTTTTTGAACATTTGGAAATATTTAAAAGTTTTACTAGAATACATATAATTAGTCTTCACATAATCATGTTCACTATTGGTCATGATACAAATTTATAGCTTACATTTCTATCAGCTGCTAAATAAAAAGCTGAAATTATAGGTATATGGTCAAAACTTTCATAAACTTTTGTACCATTCCTCATAAAACTTCTTTATAAAAGTGACACAGCCAAAAATAGTTAGTGATTTTCAATTGTTAGACTAGTGGTCGATTGGCAAAGGCTAAGTGAAGAATTAGCATTAGGCACAAGCTGACTCTTGCTGATCAACTACTCCTCTTGGTCAAACAGCCTAGGACGTGTGCTTATTAGCCAATAATTGCATGAACCAACCATTCAACTAATGCATGACAAAAAGACATGATTAAGCCTGTATAAATAATGTGACACCAACAACCGTTTAACAGGATTCTCGCTAACGTCACTAATGCATTGCAGATACATGGTAACAACTTATTTACCTAAAAATACGCTAATAGGCACAATCGACACCTATATATACTCACAGGTATTCTTGTTCTAAGATTATCTTATATATTTAATGAAACTCTACTCAAATATTGACTTAAGCATCAGGGAGTATAACACATTAACAAATAAATTGAGTTAGTAGCAAGTTTATAAAAATTGTGTGTTAATAGTATATAATCTATTGTTGAGAATGCATTTTTATTGTCAGAAGAATTTTGAAGTCTAGAGGACTAGAGCGCATATTTGAAATTTGTCGTTGTGTCCAAAGCATAATTTTCCCCTTTCTGGTGAACTATAGTGAGAATTTAAGTGTCGATTGTGAGCTAAAGTGCAATTTCCCCCTTTTATTTTTCTTTTCTCTATCTTTTCCTTATTTTAGAGCATTGAACTTCCCTGTTTTCTTCATTTTTGGGGAAAAAAAATAAGCTCTGTTCCCTTTTTCACTGAAAACCTCTATTGCATCTCTTTTTCTTTCTCTATCTCTAGCCATTCCCCATTGTGATCAACTTCTTCTCCTTCTTTCCTAGTCTGATTTTCCTCTCCTTTAGCTGGTTTCCAAAACAACCCTTGTCTTAGCTATAATCGATCATGATAGGTTATCTCCAGTGCCTATTTGGCTCTTTCTTCTTCGATAGCTCTCTGATCAACTGCTGCAAGTCTATCAATTCATCGACGCTAGCACAACTAAGTTAAGGCATTGAGCTCAACCATTCTTCCCTGTAGCTCTTCGATTTGGCCACATCTGATTCCTTCTATTTCTAATGATCTCTTTGACTACCATAGGTTGCTTTAGCTCACAACATGCACTGCCATACAACTCTAGCTGCCCAACTACGTGGCTATTATCTTTCTTCATGGAGATTTCTTCTTTTCCACTCAGTAGCCTGCCAACAGTGATTTCCCTTCCAACTGGCCTTTCCCTAGCTCCGATCAAGCTGTTTGGCTCACTGGTGACATCTTCCTCTTACTCAAACTACTTTTTCACTCAAAAAAGCCATTGTCCTGTGACTGGCTAGCCATGGCAGAACATCATTGTCAGTAGCAACTCTGCCATTACCACACTTCAACAACCGTGGGCATCGTACTTTTTCCTTGACTCATCTCGTAGTCTTAGCTAAAACACTTAACATTTTGTGAAACTGTAAGTGGGTATTGCTTCTTTCCAAGTTTGACTTATTTTTTTATTTATATAAGTATATCTTAATTGAAACTTAAACATTGAAATTGCAATACTTTGAAATAAAATTCATTGTGAAAGATTATGGTGATTCTGGTAACTAGGTTCTAATAAGCCAATTTGGGAAAGTTGTTGTTCAAAGTTTTCATTTGAAGCTATCTTGTTACCTTTAAAGTGAGTAGATAATCCTACCTTTTTTATGAATCTTTTATTATAAAAATTAATTTTGTTGCTTGGAATATTGAAATTTCCAAATACCTGGAATATTAAAGGTAGTTTGCCTTGAAATTATAACCATATGTTATATATATATATATGAATATGAATTACCGTAGCATATCTACTCTTTGTATATTGATTACTACTTATGGAACTTATGACTGAATTATTTTGCTATACTGGATTTCTGAAATCATTAAACTATATGTTATTCATTACAAATGACAATGTTTTCTGATCACTGAATTGTATTATGACATATTTTGTTAAGTGATTGTTTTTGAAACTTAAACCCATTAGAAATTATTTTAGAGAACTTCCAAATGTACTTGTAATTAGAATTATATCTGTTGAAGGAATAAGGGAAGTATTTCTGGTAGGAGCATAAGGTGTATGATGATATCTGATATCTATTAGGTATGATTACCTTTAGAAATTATCCTTTGGATTCCAATGGAATTTAGAAAATCTAGAATCTTTTTGATGTTGAATATTTGAAAATTTCAAAGATCTTAATGATTTTCTTATGTTTATATCATGATGAATATTTCTCATAATGTTATACTCTGTTTCATATTTTAATTTGTTGATTATTATATTTACTACCATGATTCCTCTAATGAATTAAAGCTTCTAAACTTTTAGAATGTTTTTAAACTGTTGATTTTACCCTCACAAATGCATAATTCAATACTTGGTGTTGTATGTGTTTTTTGGGCTAGCAAAAGGCCCAGTTGAAAGGAGCCCAGCCCACTGAAAGAAGCCTTCCTCAGCCAAGGCTAATTGGGCATGCATATCGAGGAAGAGGTTGATTGACAGGAAACCTACAATTGTCGAAAAGCAGACTTAGCCTTTTGTATATAAGCTCTGTGTAATAGAAAGTAAAAGAGGTAGGCTCATTTGGTAAGAGAGAGCATCCTGAGAGAATAGAGAGAATTCATGGTAACCCAAAGGAGAGAGCCAGAGAGCACTGAGAGAGTGAGCCATGAGAGAAACCTCTGTAAAAACCATGTACACTGTAAGCATTTTTCTAGCAATAAAATGATCCATGGACGTAAGGTCCGGTACCGTCTGGATTTAGCCGAACCATGTTAAAAAACTCTACTGTTTGCTGCATGTTCATCTCCTTCTTCCTTCATCTTTCTACACCAGGTTGCAGGATAGGAGTCCACCGAACCCTTTCCCGTTAGCTGAAGTTCGGGTCCTCTGTACGAACCAAATTTTGACGTCAACATTTGGCACCGTCTGTGGGGACTCCACTTGCATTCTGGTTGATTTTTACTGTAATGGTTGGCCTGTTTGAATCTCACCATAGGGAAGCCATTGTTTCTCTGGTTGGATGAACCAGCTCTTGCCTTCCATCGAAAAGCATTGCGCGAACCAGCAGACCACCAAACTCCTCGGCCAACCTCTCTTTCCTTTCTAGTGAATCACTTGATGTTGGACCGCCAGACTGCTTGGGTTTGTTGCTCATATTGGTCCCTCTCATTCAACCAAGTGGCCATCGTTCATGTTTTCCAGCCACAGTAATGGCTTGCAGAAACATGTAGCAGCAACGTTGAACCAAGCTCGTAACCTGCTACAATCCGAGCGTGAGAGACTCCCAACAATTATTTCCTCGCTGGCCTATAGCTGTCCGGTTCCATCACCGACTCATGCGGCAGCGATAGTGCGACAGTGTAATACCCAGAAAATTAATAAAAATAAAATGAAAAATTGAAAATAATAGTTGAAAATGAAAAAGGACTAAATTGAAAAGTGTTAGGACTTGTTTGAAAGAGTTTGGTTGTCAGAGGGGCAGTTTTGTAAATAACTTAAAGGTTAGGGGCATTTTCGTAATTAAGGCAAAGTTAAAAAAATAATAATAATATTTTCCAGATTTTTTTCCCGAAAAGCTGGCCCCCCCCTCTGCATTTTTCCCGAAACCCAGCAGCACGCCCCCCATTTCGCAGCTCCCTCTCTCTCTCTCTCTCTCTC
>JANHAO010000375.1:0-43026 GCA_026873985.1 Saraca asoca
CCCATGCTCCTTTCCTTGCCTCCAACCTTTTTCTCAAAATTTGCTTGATGATCTTATTCACCGCCTCTACCTGCCCGTTGGTCTGGGGGTGATCTACCGACGAGAAGCTCTTCTGGATTCCAAGGTCATCACAGAACTGGAAAAAATGCTTACTGGTGAACTATGTTCGATTGTCAGATACTATCTGCTGAGGGATCTCAAATCGACAGATGATGTTATTCCAGACAAATTTTTGCACTTGGGAAGACGATATCTGGGTTAGCTCTTTAGCCTCTGCCCATTTGGTGAAGTAGTCCACAGCGACGACAACGTGCTTGTAGTTTTCGCAGCCTGTGGGAAGAGGTCCTATCAGGTTGATTCCCCAAATGGCAAAGGGCCATGGCCTAATCATCTGTTGGAGGCAGGCAGAGGGAGCTCGAGGGACGTTGGCGAACCTCTGGTATTTGTCACATTTCCTGACCAAGTTGATGGCATCTTATTTTATGGATGGCCACAATAAGCCTTGCCTAATGACCTTTTGAGCCAATGAGAGCCCCCCAGCATGGTTGCCACAATGCCTGGTGTGTATTTCTTTCAGAATGATGTCACACTCTAGACCATCAATGCAACGAAGCAACGGGGCTGAGAAGCCTCTTCTGTAAAGTGCATTGTCCACAATCCAATATTTTGTCGCATAAAATCCGATACGGCGAGCCCCTAACTTATCTTTGGGAAGCTCACCATTGTGGAGGTATTTTATTATAGGGGCCATCCACAAGTCTTGTGCGGGACCGGTGATCATTACCTCATCTTTTTGTTCGATGCTAGGGGAAGGCAGGATTTCTACATGGATTGCACCTGTAAACTCGGCATCCTTGGCAGTGGCGAGTCGGGTTAGGGTATCTGCGTGGGCGTTCTGAGCTCGTGGCACCTGATTCACCTCATACTTTTGAAACACTTGAAGCATCTCCCACGTTTTTTGTAAATACATGGCCATTCTTGCCCCCTTAGCCTGATATTCCCCTTTTATATGGCGGACAGCTAGCTGGGAGTCACTGCAAATCCTTAAATTTTCAATTCGCACCTCCCTTGCAAGGCGAAGTCCAGCTAGTAGTGCTTCATATTCAACTTCATTGTTAGTAGCTCGAAAGTCGAGTCTTAAAGCGCAGTGGACTCTATGTCCTTCAAGACTGATCAGTAGGACTCCTGATCCTGCTCCATGGTTGCATGATGACCCGTCGGTGTAAAGCTCCCACCAAGGTCCTTCTGAGGTTCCAGCTTCTTCCTTTACTGGTCTGGTGAATTCTGCTATGAAGTCGACTATGGCCTGTCCCTTGATTGCTAATTGGGGCTTGTAATGGATGTCGAATTAGGTGAGTTCAACTGCCCATTTCAGCAACCATCTTGACGCATCCGCCTTCTGAAGGGTTTGCCTTAACGGGTACTGAGTCGGGACTTCAATTGAGTGGGCCTGGAAGTATGGTCATAGCTTCCTTGATCCGATCACGAGGCAATATGTGAGTTTCTTGATGGGAACGTATTTTTCTTCGGCGTTCACTAGCCTTTTGCTCACATAATAAATCTGGAGTTGTACCCCGTTCTCCTCGTGAACCAAAGCGGTGCTAATGGTATGCTGCGATACTCCTAAGTATAAGATGAGGACATCGCCTTCCTGTGGCTTGGAGAGAAGAGGGGCCTGACCCATGTATTCTTTCAAGGATAAAAAAGCAGCTTCACACTCATTTGTCCATTTGAAGCGCTTGGCCTTCTTCAAGGCTTCGAAGAAAGGCAGGCATCGATCCGTTGCTTTAGACACAAATTGCTTAGGGCCGTGATTCGTCCGTTTAAGCTTTGGACATCCTTAATCCCACTGGGCAATCTCATATCCATGAGTGCCTTCATCTTCTTGGGGTTGTCCTCTATGCCTCGGTTGTTTATCATGAAGCCCAAGAACTTACTTGACGCTACTCTGAAAGCACATTTCAAAGGGTTCAGCTTCATCTGGTACTTCTTCAGGATTTGGAACATTTCGTCCAAGTCCTTCACATGACTGGAGGTCTGCTTGGATTTGACGAGCATGTCATCCACATAGACCTCCATGGTCCTCCCAATCTGATCCCAGAACATTGTATTAACTGGCCGCTGGTAGGTTGCTCCGACATTCTTAAGTCCGAAGGGCATTACTCTGTAGCAATATAGTCTTCTATCGGTGATGAATGATGTGTGCTCCTCGTCTTGCGGCTCCATGGGTATCTGGTTGTATCCCGAATAAGCATCCATGAAGCTGAGGAGCTGGTGGCCAGTAGTGGCATCTACAAGTTGATCAATTCTAGGCAAAGGGAAACTGTCCTTGGGGTAGGCTTTATTGAGGTCGGTGAAGTCTATGCACGTTCTCCATCTCCCGTCTTTTTTCCTGAGTAGCACTGGGTTCGCTATCCAGACTAGGTAGCGGGCCTCCCAGATAATCCCATTCATCAGCAGCTTTTCTACTTCCTCTTTCAGAGCGTTAGAGCATTCCACTATTAAGGGTCTGCTTTTCTGCCTCACCAGTTGTTGGTGGGGGTCGATATTTAACTTATGCGAGGTAACCTTGTGATTGATCCCTACCATATCCTTGTGGCCCCAAGCGAAGACGTATAAGTTTGCCCTGAGGAAGTTCGTCAGCTGGCTCTTCATAGCGAGGGGTAAGTTGTCGTCGAGTCTAAATCATCGCTGATCATTTGTGCCACCAACCTCGATTTCTTCAAGTTCCTCAATAGGCCCAGTTTCTTTCTCCGTCTCCCAATCCAGCGGGTCAAGGCCTTGGTTTACTTTGATTGAATTCAAGGCCTAGGGTTCTTTGTTGAGGTTCGTGTCTGTCTTTTTTCCATTGTTTCCAATTCTGACGGCTTCCTCATAACATCGCTTGGTAGTGTACTATTCACATTTTACGCATCCAACCCCGTTCTATGTGGGAAACTTGACCATTAAGGTCCTTGTGGAGATAATCAGATTGAGGTCATTCATGGCTGGCTGCCCTAGGACGATGTTGTAGGCTGACAAACAATCTACGATCAAGAAGTCCGCCAAAATGGTGGACTGGCAGTCTTTATCCTCCAGAGTGATGGGGAGTCTGACTCGCCCCACGGGAAATATTGCATCACCAGTGAAGCTGAAGAGAGGATCAGGCGAGGATTTGAGATGGCCCCAGTTCAATCCCATTTAGTCAAAGCATGCCCTATACATGACATTGACAAAACTACCGGTGTTGAGCATAATTCTCCTCACTTCAGCATTATTGACCTTGGCCCTAATGACAATAGCATCATTATGCGGGGACTGGACCCCCTGCTCATCATCATCCATAAAGGTAATAGATCAAGGGGTCATCCTTGCCTTCTTGCTAAGTCGATCATGGTTGCTGGCTTTGGACAAGACATAGCTTGCATTTCATACTTACCATTCCCGCGAGCTACGTGAGGCCCCTGTGATGTGTGGCCCCCCCATGAATCGTGTAGATCGTTCGCAAGACCGTCATTTGCTCTTGTTCAGGACTAGTGGGTGGTTAGGTTGTACACGGTGGAGATTGGCAGCTTGTAGGGCATTCCACGTAGTTCCTCGGTGCCCCCTCTGAATAAGATCCTCAATTACATCTTTGAGAGACTTGCATTCTGAGGTCATGTGCCCTATATCATTGTGATAGGTTCAGAACTTACTTGAGTCTTAATTTTTTAGGGAGGTCACTATTGGCCTTGGCCATCCTAAGTTCTCCCAATGCTTTTCCGTGATATATATCCTCTCCGGGGTATCCGTTAGAATGTTGTAGCTGTTATAGCGACTTTGGGGCACAGATCGCTCTACCCAAGGTCTCTTTGCAGTTTGTGACCCCGCGTAGTTAACTTGATGAGCCCGGCCTTTGTCACTGCTTCCCCCTTTCTTTCCTTTGCTAGGGGTTGAAGGGCTAATCTCAGCCTTCTAGTTAAGCCCTTTAGAATCGAACGTTTCCTCCCATCAAATTTCCTTTATGGCTCATTTGTAGAACTCCCGTAGGTTCTTCACCGGGGATTTGTATATACTTTCGTATAGCATCCCATCCCTGCAGAGTCCAGCTGAAATTGCTATCAGAATGCTATCATCGGAATGGCTTTCTACATTGCTGATCTCGCACCGGAATCTGGAGATGTATTTCTTCAGTGACTCGTTCTTCCTTTGGAAGATCATGGCCAGATGGTAAGGGGCGCAAGTTACTTTTTTAGCGCTCCATACTGGTCTAAGAACTTACTCCGACAATCTTCCCAGCTATTGATGCTATAGACAGGGAGACTTTTGAACCACGCTCTCGGTACGTCCTCGAGGGTGGTTGGGAAGACGCGACATTTGACCATAGGGTTACTGGTCTGCAGGTCCATTTGGATGTCAAAGGCATCCAAATTGTCATAGAGGTCACTCCTTCCATCGTACATAGAGATTGATGGAACCTTGAAATGTTGAGGAAGGGGCTCCATCTCGATCTCTTTGGATAATGGGGTTTTGTCCTCGTAGTGGCCTGATTGGCCCTGAGTCGAGGGGTTTTTCTCCAGCTTCCGTATCCTTTGGAATAGTTCTTCAATCATATACCCCTGGACTTTGGAGCGCTGGCTTTTGGCATCATCGTGGCCCACCTTCGAGCCTTCTGCCTGACGCAAGCTCTTCATCTGTTGGCATCCCTTCTCCTTACGGGCTTGCCTTCCTACCCCCTCTGGCCGCACGTTCGAGGAGAGGTTTGAATGGGTTCTCTGAACCTCTTCTTCGGCCGATTGCCATCCCCGCATCGGCACTTCTACTTGTGGTTGTCTGATCATCTCGGTAACGGGGGCATCTTTATCACGTCCCCTAGTTCTTTGAGCACAGGCCTGGGTTAACGTTTCAACTGTGTCAGCAAGCTTCTTAACTGCACTCTCAAGCACCTCCTGGCGCTGGTGCAATGCCTACATTCCATCTGCTTCTGGGAGGGCGGAAGAAGCGCTTGCCAGGATTGGATGTTCCTCCTTTGGTATATTTTGTCTCCTTTCAATGCAACCGCTTGGAGGGTTGGTGGCACCAGAACTCCTGGTTGTTCTTCCTCTTGCCATTTTGAAGGATGTCCAAGTAGTCGATCCCACTAGGCGTGCCAAAATGTAGACGGTTGATTTTAGCAATTGGTCAACCAAGGGTTCTTGGGAATCAAGCTGCTGCTTAGTCGGTCGGAATATAGAGATTCTGATGAAGTTTCAGTATGAAAAGGGAAGAACAAGGAAAAATTTTATCATGGTTCGGCTAAAGTCAATTTGACCACTACGTCCACGGTGAGTGATATTACTTCTTTGAATGTATTTTCTTTACAAGTCATCCCCCCCTCGGTCTCTCTCTTTTCTTGCTTTATAAGACTTCGCCTTTTCCCTTTCTCCCAGGGGAAGCCTTATAACAGATGATGGTAATTTATTCGTACATAGTCATAATTACATTTGTACAGATATTAAATGCCATACAACAGGCAATAAGTGCTGGGCAATTCACTGTCGATGTCTTGGAGGCTAACGGCTGAAAGAGTACTCTAGGCGGCATCCGTCAGAGTTTTGGTCGATTTCTCAGGCAAGGAGGAGAGCTCGCTGGCAGTCTGGTTAGTACCCTTCGAGCTTCCTCAAAGCCTTTGGTGGCCTTGCCGTGGTCTGGGTCGCTTCCTCTCTACTGGGCCTTCTTCCTTCTGGGCCATAGCTGCTTGCCCGAAGAATCCATATAACACGAACTGACCATTGATCATTGCTTCAATGTCTTTATCTTGCATCACGGGATACATAGCCTTCAACCAAAGAACAAACATACCACAATTTAGGAAATTAGCATTCTAAAATTGATGAAATCAAATTTGAAGATATGAACTGAGTTATTAAGAAAGCTACACAAATATTTATTCTTTAAATGGCTACACTTCTTTAAAGTTTAAAAGCACATGTATTGTGGTTGATTTCATTCTTCATCATCAAATATCATTCTTAGCAAAACCTAACAAAGTGTCCTAGAAGATTGAAGATGGAAAAAATAGGCTCTAAGGTTACATCGCTGCCCTAGTCATCATTCCTACCAACTCATGTGGTTTGGCATTGCACATCAGGGCTAAAATGGTATTAACAAAATTGAGCTACCACCTCAATCAAATAAGCTTCACATATGCTTCCTTTGAGTCTAGCTCTATTGTTAATTTTCTTTTTTAACTTGTTAAGAAATCTCTCAAATGGATACATCCATCGATATTACAAAGGGGCTGCCTACCTTTGCTTTAAGTGGGAAACGGATGGGCAAATGCTCTATTAAGGTGAAAAAACTTGGTGGGAAGATCCATTCAAGCTTGCATATTATCAGGGAAATATTTTGTTCCATTTGAAGCAATTCCTCTTTTTGTTGAACTATTGGGTACAATTCCCTAAAGAATTGACTTAACTCAGTTAAAGCCCTTTATACAAGATCTGGGAGCCCAGCAAAGACAATAAGAAGCAATCTTTCTAAGAAAATATGACATTCATGGCTTTTCATACCAAGTATCTTACCATCACCTACATTGACACACTTATCCAATTTTGAGGCATGATCATCAGGCATCCTTAACTCCTTAACCCACTTACAGGCTACCCCTCTCTCCTTTAATCTCAAGTTGTAGGAAGAGTTTGGTTTATATATTTTTCCATTTGTAGCCTTTTAAACTCCAACTCCCTTCTTTTATAGTATTCTAGCAAATCCAACCTTGCCTTAATATTTTCTTTAGTTTTCCTTTCAACATCCATCACTGTATAAGACACATTATCAAAGATCTTCTTCTCTATGTGCATGGCATCAAGATTATGTTAGAGTAAGTTAGATTGCCAATATAGCAAGCCCCAGAATATGTTTCTCTTAGTCTAATTGTGATCCACCCCATATTCTAGCATTCTGATTGGCCATGTTTCTATGACTTTTGGAGTGGAATAAATATGATCAAAAACTTATTCACTAATTAATCTTAGAGGTGGTTCGGATCTTTCCACTTTATTTTGGATTAAGTTATTCTTGTTTCTCCTACAGGGATGATTGTATGGCAGAAATTGTCTATTATAATCAAACCATGATTGTTTCCTCCCATACTTTAAGGTGAATGCTTTTATGGATTCCATACATATTAGGCAAGATAATTTTCCTATCATTTGCTAATCAGATAACATCCAATATGCAGGAAATTCATTGATGGCCCACATCAATGCAACCTTCATTTGAAAGTTTTGCTTTTTTGAAATACCATATGTTGGAACACCATCATTCCACAAAGTGAGTAACTCATTTATCAATGGTTGCATGAACACATCAATTATACACTTTGGATTTTCTAGATTTGGGATGATCAAGGTTATGGAGTTGTTAAACACATATTCGGAGGCAAAGTTGTAAAAAGTGACTATTAATGGCCAACACAAGTATGGTGCAGTGTTATGACTAAATGAAGTGAATCCATCAAAACATAACCTACATCTTACATTTTGAGGATCGATAACAAACTCTAGTTACTTTTGGTCAAATTGTTTCCAAGCTTCTCTATGCAAAGGATGACATAGAATTCTCTTTTTCCTTTGATTCTCATCATGCCATCTTATGTGAAGAGCCGACTTCTTTGAAGCATACAACCTTTACAACCTGGAAATTAAGCACAAATAATATATTCTCTTGAATGGAACTTTTTTGCTCTTCTGGCCTATTTTTTGTTCCTTATATTGAGACAAACCATAAATTCTACATTCTCTATAAAATTCACTCTCCTTATAAAACAACATACACCCTTTCATTCAATAATCTATTTTCTAATTCCCCAATCTTAACTTCTTCACTAACTTACTCATTTCATAAAAATTAGGAGGAACAATATTATCAGGTGAGAGTGTCATGGTTATAAGTTGCATAATCTAATCAAAGGAAATCTATGGTAAATTGAAGTCAAATTTTATGCTTAACATCCTTGTTACTAATGACAACTCTGAATGGTTAGTACAACCTATCCATAATGACCGATGTATAACTTCTAACATTTTATAAAATTTATGGGCATCACTATTTGGAGGCTATTCCACATTGTGTTCAAAATGAATAACAACATTTGCCCAACTGGTATCCAACACTAAGTTCTCATATATATTACTTGTATCATGCAAATCTCATGTCACACCACTAGAATATTCTCTATTTTTTTGTAAATTTTTTGTCACCATGATTAGTCCACTATCAATAATTATATTTAAACCCATATCTATACAAATCAACCATAACTTCATCAGGAAGTAAAAATTTTCTACTTTTACATTTAGAGCATGGACACCTTATTTGACCATTACATATATAAATTGACTGAGTTTTTGCAAAAATAATAAAATCTTCCACCTCATTAAGAAAATCCATTTTATATTCACTACATCCAAAAATAAGTTTATCATACATCCATCTACGATGTTGTAGAATTTCCATATTCTGTTTATTAAAGTTAATTGAAATGAAGGAAAATCACTATATATTTATGGAAATATATAGGATAAAATATTTATAAAATTTTCATATTCTGTAAATAGTTCCATTATTATATTTTCTCCTACTTAATAAAAATAAATAATAATCAAATCTATTTAGCGAATTAATAACTAATATTTACAATACGTTTACTATTTTCAAAAATTAACAAAATGAAAATATATATAATTTCTAAAATAAATATATTTTTTAACTAAAAATATATGTAATTCCTAAAGTAATTTTAATAACACTATTAACTATATCATCTAACTACTTAATCTTGTAGAGTCTAATTCAAAATATATATAATTCCTAAATATAATTCATCAGTTATAATTATAATTAATCAATCCTAATTCAAATATACAAGAAAATGTAACTAAGAATTAAAAATTAACTCCAACAATGTGAAAAATTATGAATAATCAATCAACTAATAATTAAAATATGTACTAACCTTAATGTCCAAGCAAGATAAATGACAAAAAATAGTACACAAATTGAAGTCTAAAATTATGGAAAGCAAAATAGGAATAACCAATTAACCCATAAAATATGTAATAACTAAACAGAAACAATCAGTAAAAAAGTAAAACAAAATAATTAGAACAATTTAATTAATTTAGATTCGTGAAAATTACCTAAAAAATGTAAGAATCAAACTAGGAATGCAAGAAACAACTCTAATACGGCACAAGAAATAGAAGGAAGCTAAGAATGAGTAGTAGACTGCACGTCCAATGGTATATAAGTTTTTCAAATTTTTGATGAATTTTTTTGTCAAAAATTTGTTGTACACTTATTTTCATCAAAAAATCCTATGGAAATAGCAAGCAAACTTTTGAAAAATTTGTGCCCATTTTCTAACGGATTTTAATTTATAATGGATTTCTATTATCTATAATCAATGGCCTTTTCATTATCGATTGATTTTGAAATAGAAAAATTTGTCGAAATCCATCAAAGATCCCATTATTTTTTGTAGTGATGCTTTCTATCAACCTTAAATATATTCTAAGAAGTGATTGAATAATGCTTAATGTTAACCTTTTTTTGAAGAATCTTTAGAATTTGTTTTATATATCCTAATTTTCAATATTGAGTTTTGAGCTCAAAAGTTTGCTAGAATCTTTGTGATTTATGAGAGAGTTCAAAGGTCAAATTGATGGAGTTGGAAAATCATGCCCTAACTTGAAGATTTCTAATGAAGATCAATAATATTTACTTCAAAAGTGATGAGAAATGAAAAGGAAGATGACTTCAACCAAAGAGCACCACATATTATTTCAATTAATGAGTGTCTCTATCCTTATTCTCTTCTTATGGATCATTAATATATATTGGATTCCATGATACTCTTTATTTAGTTGTTATTGGTTGCTTTGGATAAGATTATGAAAAATATGCTTAGTTGTAATGACAAAGTGCTTAATTGTTGTTACATATTTCTTATCATTTCATATAGGGAAAAATCGATAGTTTTGATCTCTTTTTATCCGAATTCCATATCCTTTCATGATGTATGTTTGAGCTATGCCTTTTAGTTACTTAGAACTTGTGCTAATCATGCTTTTTTGTAAAGAAAACTTTGAAAGGGGATATACATGCATACAAATATTTCAAATGATTACTTTTTGATCTTTCTCAAAATTAATTTGATAAAAAAAAACTCATGGATTTCAAATTGCTTAAATGTTTTATTTGAACATGTTTGAACATATTCCTTCCATCCTTCTCCTAAACTTCTTCTCCTAAGCAATTCAAATGTCTTTATTAGATTGACAAACATTTATGTTTGTCATGTTTTAAAATATGAATATATACTTTAGTAAACATATTTGTCTTGATCTTTCATGCTCTTCATCTTTTCAATCCCTTTTTTTATGTTCTTTTTGAAAGGGAGCATGTTCTTGAAACAAAAGAAAATCAATGTTGTTTTATTGAGGGGGAGGAAATTATTTTTAAGATGTTTCTTTTATATGCTTTAGAAATATTGATCATGTATCAGACTTATATAACATTGTGAATCATTGTTAAATATGCATGATAGCAATTTTGCTATCTTTGTTACACAAGAACTTTTATTTTTACTTCTGTTTTACCTCATCAAATGCCATATGGTTATATCTTTTAACTTAAAATGTGTTATTAATAGCATGGTTTGAGAGGGAACTTTGCTTATATTTGATCTATACTATAGATCACATTTGTTTTGAAATGAAGGTTTTAATGTTTATTTACTTGTCATGTCAAAAAGTTCCTCTCATACTTACCTAAAGGAAGAAAGGTAAAAGTCTACATCCTTTGACTTATCTCTTTGATGCATGTTTTCATATAATTTTGGAATGAAATCTTTGAGAAATCTTATTGAGATTATCTGATAGAGATATATATTTGCTTTAAAAGATGAAAAGTTCTTGCTTGCAATGATGCTTATCTTTGAAGCCTATTTCAATTTTTTAAAGACAAAAGAAAAAATATAGAGTTGATAATGAAAAATAGGGAAGAAGATAATCACATTGTTTGTTTGACATTACTTGCTTCAATATGTTAATTTATCCTTTTTGTATGTCAAATAGGGGAAAAAGAAAAATATGTTATGTGCTTAATATTTTGATATCCTCTTAAGCTTATTAGAGTGAA
The DNA here is from genome assembly GCA_026873985.1 of Saraca asoca. Classification (NCBI taxonomy): domain Eukaryota; kingdom Viridiplantae; phylum Streptophyta; class Magnoliopsida; order Fabales; family Fabaceae; genus Saraca; species Saraca asoca. Next base: position 11,143 of record JANHAO010000375.1, read on the forward strand.
TCTTTATCTTAAACATATTTTTCTCTAGTAATTTGTCATCATAAAAAAGGAGAGATTATTAGTCCCAAGGTTCAATATAATGAGTTTTGATGATAAAAAATGAGTGCTATGATAACATAGTATGTCTTAATGTGCTAAAATGTTATGTTTTATACAAGTATTTATAAATATACTATGCTATGGTTGACAATTATATGATATGGATAATGCATGCTCTTGCGCTACACAAACATAATATGTCATAATCTGCTAAAGTATTATCTTTTATACAAGTATTTATAGACATACTATGATATTGTTGATAAATATATGATATGAATAATGCATGTCTTGTGCTAATTTGTTTTAGCTATATATTTGAATCATGTAATATGATAAATTATCTTGGACTAACTATATGGTTTGCAAATTAGTTTATACATATTTTATGGGATCGTCCAAAAGGAAGAAAAATGAGCATTGGAGTAAAGAAATGAAAAATCTTGTCGTGCTCAACTCAAGAAGAAAATCAAGAAAGGAGATGTGCTCCAAGTATAGAAGAATGGAAGAATGAAACCTGGAAGTATTAAGAAAGGCTTTCACTAGGCAAAGTTTTTTCTTATAGGCTTAGACTTTCCTGTAAAATAGAGTTTTTCATAATAAAGAGCTAAAAAATGTTTTCAATCTTAACTAGCTCAAAAATATTTCAAAAAGATAGCCCACAATTATGTTTTCACCAGATAGACTTGGTAAAACTTCAAAAATAAATGAGATATGAGTTTTAGTCTTTTTGGTTTTGACATTTGGTCACTCTTTTGATCATATATCACAAACTACTTATACTTTAATTGTAAAATTTGTTTCGTATGAAAATAGACTCCAAAATCTTTCCTATGAACATGTCATTTGCTTAAAATGATTAAGACATGAAAATGTTATGACCTTTTCATTTTGAGTCTAAAAATCAATTTTTCACAATTGAGTCTTTCTAATCTTTTCTCATTTTTCTTACAATATCTTAACAAATATATAAGCTATAAGTATGATACTAGTTTCATTTGAAATTAGACTCAAATAGCTTTCCAACAATAAGTTATTTGCTTAAAACAAGCTTAAAATGAAGAAGTTATGATCTTTTTTAAGTTGAGTCTGAAATCCTATTTTTGAGGCATGCGAGTCGACTCATACATACCAATTTTTACTAGAGGGCCCTATAATATGACTGAGTCAACTTGTCTTGGTTAAATTTAAAAAATAATGGCCATTTTTTTTTATCTAAAACTATCTCAAATGACTATAAAACATTATAGATTTCTTATATAAGCAAAGAATCTTCAAATATAACATATAGAAAACTTGAGCTTCAACATTTATCATCGATTACTCTTTCTTTCATCAAAATCAAGATTTAAACTTTTCATTGTGAAATTCTTCTATTATAAGTGCTTCATTTGTTTTATCTATTCTTTGATAAAGTTTTTGTAAGTTGTTCATCACCTAACTCTTCTTGTGAGTAGTAAAGGGTGAGAAATCCCCTTTGGATTTGTAAAAAAGGTGACGTATCACTTTGAAAAACACTTTGAGGGTAAGGTATGCCTTAAAAATTATTTGAAAGGGTGAGGTACTCCTTGTAAAGAGTAATTTTGCTCAATGAGAAGCAAAGAGGTTATAAGGCTTTTGCAAGTGTCGATTGAAACTTGAAAAGATAGTGAGAAGTGGCCTAAGCTTGTAAAGCTTGAAAAATATATGTATACCTTGGAACAGATCTTTAAGGAGAAATCACTATAAATCTTGAGTTTGACTCCTCTTTCTCTGATCTTTTTTATATTCTAGCAATTTATATTGTATTGATTATCTTGCTCTTGTTGATATTGATCAATTTGGGTTGCTAACTTTAAATTACTTGATTTATATTATTGAAATTATTGATCTATTGGCTCTATGATATTGAATATTAGAAAAATAAATATGCTCTATTTTTGTTGATGAAAATTATGGGTTATATTGAGCTTCAAAGTTTATCTTGATGGTTAGATACTGAAATGCTTAATAGGAGGGATATCTATATATGAATATGCTTCTTGATGCATTGCCTATATATAATTGAATGAGTTACTTTACACAAGTATTTTGATTGTTATACATTAAAAGCAAACATCTTCTTAAAGCTATCTTAGATTATTGAAATTGAAATCATCCTCATGACTCCCCAAAATCAAATATTTTTCAATGAAAATTTTAAATATTATGAAAGTTTAGAAAACACCCAATTCACCCCTCTTAAATATGGATTGCCTTGTTCTACAAAGAGTTAAAAATTGAGGCATCATGACATTGATGTAAAAACCCCTGTGAGATTTAAAAACTTGTAATTTAGCAAGAACTTAACAACTTACTTCTAAATATGCCTTCTAAAGACCTATAGCCAAGATGAGTTAAATTCTTACTCCAATCATTTTGATTATCCCACGTTTAGCACCATTAAACATTAATAAGATCACAGAATCCCATATTGTCTTGGTAAAGCCAAACGCAAATCAAACTAGGTCTTTTAAAAGTTGCATGAAACATAGTAATTAAAGAAACAAAGAAATTAGATTTCCCATAACCTCTTGCCTTTTCAAATTTCAATTCACTTCAAGAAATGGATATTTATGCCAAAAAATATGATGCACCAGCTTTATATTTCTATGCAAGAGTGACTACTCAAACTCACCTTATTGGCTGACCCCACAATGCTTATGTTGCTTCTTATATTTTATTTATCTACCAAAAAAAAAGGAACCTTTTCAATACATTAGATCGAAAGTAGAAGAAGCCAAACTAAATTTATGCAACTAAAAACAAAATAAAAGATCTAAAAAAAATACATAAAACACACAACCCTAGATCATCTATTAAAATACTAAGTTTCACTTTGTACAATAATAACAATATGAACATGGAACCAATCTCATGATTTTTCTGCCGCATACGATGACAAAACCTCCTATTTATTAAATTAACACTTATCTTCATTGTTGATAAATCAATTATAACAAAAGGAAGCATAGAGAAACATTTTAAAAGTATAGATGTAAGGAAAATATAGACATACTGCTTATACAATATGCGATCTTTTTCCCTCATAACAACATTTTTTACCTATCACAATATCAAAAATGACAACAGCTAAAAAACTCTTGCTTAAAGCATAAATAGGCAACAGTTTTGATAGTGTTGTCTTTTGTTTTTGGTTTAAGCAATGCTTATTAGATAACACTAAACAATCATTGCCTAATATAGAATAGACAACACTTAATTGACTATTGTTAAATAAAACTAGTGCCTAAAATAAAATATGCAACACTTAATTGACTGCTGCCAAATTATGATTCATAAGCAATGTGGAACTTATTGCAATATATATCATTAGCAACACTTTTGCAACTATTGTTTAAATTTAATTAATAGTCAACAATTGAAATACTATCATATTATCTAAATTAACAGGCAACATTTATTTTATGTTATTTTTATAAATTATTTTACATAATAAATCCTTTTTATGTCCAAAAAAACTTATATTTTACACCAAATGAATTAAGTAGTTTTCCTTTTTAAACTTCTAAAAAAAAGTTATGTAATCGTTAATTAATAGACAACACTTATTTTTTGTTACTTTTATAAGTTATTTTATGCAATGAACATCTTTTATGTTCTAAAAAATTATATTTTTACCAAAAAAATTAATTATTTTTCCTCCTTTATGCTTATAAAATTTTAACATTATTTTTCTACAATTTATTTTAATTTTATTTTGCACAATTCACAAAGTTAATTATACATAAAATAATTATTTTTATTTTCCTAATTAGAGTCTCATTGGAACACAATGATCTAATTCAATTTTAACTTTTATCTTCTCGAGTTTTATTTTAATACAATCACCCACTAAAAAAAAATTAAAACTTTGATCTAAAAAAATGGAGAAGACCTAATGCATTGTCATTTTTACTCTTTCTCTATAGAAACAGAGAAGGCCAATAACTAGACATTGTCTTCTTCATCAATGTTCTTCCAGACTTCTTCTTTTCAAACTTCATGACTTGACACCGTGACTCTCGACCACCACAGTGGATCAACATCTCAGCCATGTGTCATAGTTTGGGAATTGTGACCAAATTTAGCAAACAAATGTGCTCAGATCCGGATGAAACTTGGCACAAAAATAAGCATGAAGAGAAGATCATGTGATGCGAATTTGGGAAAAAAAATGCTCACATAGATTATTTTTCCTCATTTTGAGGGCATTTATATAATTTTGACTAAGGTAACTAGTGCAAGTAGATAAGTACATGGCTATGATTCTTGGATTTTTATCTTTGCATCGATATGTTGTGGCGCATTAGAATCCTTAGGACCAAGGAGAAAAGTCTTCATATTAACTCAGAAAAAGTATGTCTACTCCTGCTATTAGGACTTTGACTTAAAATGCTTTTTGGGGAGAGTGTCCAGTGACTTGAGGTGGGTATCGAGACATTTGTCTAGGGGATCAAGTGTGTGGCCATGAGCCTCCCTTACACATTCAAGAATCATATCAAGGCTTTTAAATATGAATAAAGAAGTAGCCCTCTTCAATTGAAATATTGTCTCACAAATTTATTTGTTTTTGGCCGCATTTGTTTAAATTACATGAACACATCATAATTGTTAATGTGAATGACTTGATTTCCTTTATATACAATTTGGTTGCTATGTGCTATGTAATTTATGCTTATGATTGACTCAATATGCTATAAATTGTGGGTGTTGTCTATTATTATTGATACTTAGATGGTGTATAACCGATTGGCTAGCTTATTCTCAAGTCTTAATTGATTAAGTGCCAAACAAAGAGTCTATGTGTCACACATTCTGACAATCGAGCTACTAGACTATGACACCATGGCATGCATGTCTTCACCACACACTATTGGCCTAGTATCGACTACTTTTTTTGCCATAGCTATTTTTCCCTCTTGATGACTACGCCTCCACCTCTGGCCCCTCCTCACTTTGCCTCCACCATCACTCGTCTCTCCACAATTTGTAATTTCTCTCGCTACACCAATCGTTGCCACTATCGCTAATGTTTACCTCTCTAGAGCATCATATTCATATTCAACATTTGTCTTGCTCTCTGTTTCAAAATTTTGAAAGGTACGTTCATAATTTTATTTCATGTGTATTAAATTAATGGTTTTTAAAATTAGTTTATATATCTATAGTTGATGTGGGTGTTATGATTGAGGACATGTGCTTGTTCTCTTACCATGTGTTCTCGTGATTATGGAACTAATAAGAGCATCTTATTTTTGTGCCCATGTTTTAATTACATATTTTGTATTTGATAAAATAACTCATTAGCAATGTCTTTAGTTAGAATGGACAACTTGTCTTGATTAGATGTATTATTTGAATTCTATAATTAAATTTTAATCCATATGTGGTGTTTTGTTGCATTCTTCATCATTGACATTGTCTTAATTAATTATAACCTTATTATTCAAAATTGTTGCTCTTATACTCAATAATTCATACATGAATGTGGGTTGAAACTAATTGAGAAAATGCAATTGTGTTTTAAAGCTTGTTACATATATAATATAGTTAATAACAAATAATTTTCTAAAAATCACCAATTTTTAGTTTTGTATGTGCCACTACATGAATTGCTATGAAATAATTAAGCAACTTTATCCAAAAAGAGATGTGATTGTGCCATTTAGCTTCTTATGAAGACTTTATCAGATAAGCCCTTTTGTCTCTATTTGAACATTTTGTGAGATGGTTCATTGTGCCTTGAGAATTGCTTCTTTTAACCATGCAATCTCAGTAGACACTCTGTATTTGCTATAATTTCAGTGGTCAATTTTGCAATCTTAGTGATAAATGATTATTGTTTTATATATATTTGATGCTAATAGAGCATACTATAGTAAGTACCAAGCAAGTACATCCATGTGACCGGAGGTTGGGGTTGTAAATTAATAATGTTGATAATATCACATAAATAATTTGTTATCACCCCAAGACTGTCATTTTTAATTATTTGAATACTCATATCTAAAACTCAATTCTAAAAAAACACAATCAAAAGGTGCTATTTCAGATATTTTCTCAAATACATGATAAAATATTGTGCAAAAATTTTAGATGGTGAAGAAAAAGACTTGAAAGGAAGACATATAAGCCTAGACCTATCCTTAGATTGCTTCACAAAGAACTCAATCATAATGTTAATAGTACTGAAGATTATAAGCCTTTGAGTGTCTAAGTTGTTACCTTGACTTTTCTTATTCTAAAAGTATTAGTCAATAAGCATGTAATATGATTTTAGTAAGAACTACTATTTTTTATATGCAGATCTTGGTTCATCATTTTAGGGAATGGCTTTGATACTAGCTTCCACAAATATAAATGCATTTGGATCAGAACAAAATGCCCAGAAAATCTTAGTTTTAGATCATATAAATGCATTTTAGTACTTATGGGAGAAATTTGATAGCTAAGCGATCAACATGGATGCCTTCTCTATGGAAAAAAAATTGGATAAATTAAAATAGCCCAATTAACAAATTTATTAAATCATGTAACAATGCATCAGATTTGTACATATAAATTTAATTAATAGTAATGAAATCATACCCGACATTATGTAAGAATCTAAGATAGCAAAGCATTTGCAGGTTCACTCTTTATAACCTTAGTAGTGAAAACCATATCTAAAGTCTCAATAAGGTAATTATAGCTTTACTAGAGTATAAGTAGGGACCTACCTTACTTTAACTTTACTAAGTCAACTAACCCATCATCATTGACCTAGTAACAATGATTACACCATTAAAGTCTATCAATAGCCTAAGTATCATTACAAGTCCAATAATTTGATTACATAATTAATTGACTTATAATAATTAGTTATTGTGACATTCATTCAATTTAATAATATATGATTTAATTAAACTATAGTAGTCCATATAGGAAAATTCCAACAATCTCCCACTTTGATAACATAGTTTAATAAACAAGAACTTGGATTACAATATGTGGCCACAAGGATGAATGTCAACGACAACAACAACAATGACAACATTACAACCATAGGTCAAGCATAATGTAATTCATCATATCCAATAAGGATGCTAAAGTCATACATATTTTGAATACTTATGTTCTAATAACTGATATGGAATGTATAAGAAATCAAACATGCACATCAAAATGTTATCATATGTACATCTTTGTGAAATGATTCATGCATCTATCCAAGATGCTCAAAATGAGAATAAATCTCAACATAATAATAAGACAGGGTCTAAATGTCTCCATCAATATGTCATAGAACAAATGTGCACAATCAATAATGTCATATATGCATATATATATATATATATATATATGAAACATATGGCAATATCATTAACATTTCATTAATATCAAGATAATAATGTTTTAATTAGAAACATGAAATTCTTGCTAACCTTGAACACCGAAGGCTTAGGCAAACTCATTCTAGTCACTTGTTTGTGAATAATTTTTACACCTAAGCCTTTGGTTAATGGACATGCAAGCATACAATCCATGACAACATGTATAATACTTGTGTATCTTCTCTCTTTAACAAATTGATACTTAATATCAAAATGCTTGTATGTGCAGTACTTTCATTATTAGTTTGAGAGAAGTTCACTATAGTAGCACTATCACAACATATAGTTAAGGTCCTAGATATGCTTTCTACAACTTTGAATCTAGATATTATATTCCTCAACCAAATAGCATCATAAGTGGTTTCACAACATATGACACATTCTACCTCCATAGTACAGGTTGTTATAATTGACTGCTTGATACTTTCCATGGTATAGCTCCTTCTATCATCATAAAAATGTTTCCATATATTAATATCATGTCATCTATATAACTCACAAAATTAAAGCTAAGTAGCTTACAACAATCAGATCACCAAATCTGTAATAAGTCTGTATAAAGATTCTTTGTACCTTATAGGTACTTCATAACTTTCTTCATAGTAGTCCAATATTTTTTTTACCAAGATTGCTCAAGTATCTTCCAAGTACACTAAACCAATAGCAATATCAAGATATGTACATGCATAAGCATAAAACATGCTACTAACAATGGATGTATATAGGACCTATTTTAATCTTTACATTTTTTTAAGGATATTGACCTTTAGAAAGAACCTCACCCCTTTACAAGGGTGCAATACTTAGAGAGTACATAAAATACATTAAATCTTTTGAGTACCTTTTCAATATATAATCTTTAAGACAAGCCAAGGAAACTCTGAGATCTATCATGATGGATCCATTTGTCCCACACAAAAAAGGCATCATTAAGATCCTTCATATATAAAATATATAGATAATATATGCTTTATCTTAATCATAAGCCTCATAACATTGTTCTTAAGGAGAATATTATAAACATAAGACTAGAGAAACAAATATGCCTATACCTAGCTTAAAATAGACACACAGCCTATATCATTCTCCTTAAACCTAAGAGAAATAATAATCTCAATAACCTTGAGATACCATTGTCTAGACATTTTATTTAAATCATATATATGAATCTTTTAAATTTACATACTAAATGTTCTTTACTCTTATCTTGGAAATCATTTGGTTAGTTCACACAAATAATTTTAGGCTAATCACTATTCCAGAAGGTCATCATGCATATGGTGAAGCTCTAGGTTAAAATGAGCCACCAGTGCTATAACAACTCAAAATGACTATTCAATTAAAATAGATAAGAAAATATTTTAGAATCAAAGCCTTCTTTTTAAATGTGATCCTTTGCCACGAATATGGCCTTATTTTTGAAAATTTTGAGCTAGTAAGCACAAATATCCAAAATTGTGCACAAGATTATACTTGATAGATTTAGTTATTAGTGAAACTACTAGGTATTGGCACCTAAGTGTATGTTCTATATGAACCTTGTCATCAATCTTGATCCACTCTAATTAGTAATCAACAAATCTTATAATGCAATCTTAATCCACATGACTGTTATATAAAATAAGAAAGAAAAGGCTTTCTAAATTCTAACATGTGTTATTTCTCATTTATGGCAAAATTATTGAGGAAAGATGAAGATGCATCTTTTGGTTCATTCCTTAAGATATTTTAAATCTATTTTTCCATCTAAGTGGATCAAATGTGTGAGGAAGAAAAAGTGTGTCTTTTCAATTTTTTACACATGTGATTATCTTTAACTTACTAATAATAAGGTGAAAATTAACTACACCATTACTGGGAAATTTATGGGGCTTATTATTATAAATTAAACGTGTGTTTATCTCTTATAATTATTGAGGAAGAAAGGAATATAAGATAAAAAATTCTTGATTCCTCATGTATGGCTTTTAAGCTTTATTACATTTCATTATTATAGGATAATGATGGAATTAAGTGCTATGGTTATGACTTTTGGGTATGTAACCAATGGGCAACCAATAGACTTGTTTTTTGGGTAATATAACTAATATGACTATATAAGTAAGGTGAATCATAATTTGAACAAAGCACACACAGTTATTTTATTGATTCTTGATTCAAAGGCTATACTCACGTCTCTATTGTGCAAGAAAGGGAATGAGCAAGTCTTCCATTTTATTCTTCATAGTGTTAAATTGGTTACTAATCCTAGGCACGTTTTTTAGGCTATTTCTATCATCCTAAGGCTATTCTACATAATCGTTATGATCAAAGTTCTTATATGTGTTGTAGCTCACCTTGCTTGGAAAGTTACATGAGTTCATGAATTTCTATAAATCATTTTTAATTATTTTAAAAAAATAAATAAAAATCATAGCATTGGTATCAAAGCATTTGATCATAGAAACATGTTCATAGGTGTAAAACATAGTCTTTGGCATGTGCCTTAGTATCTTAAATGTTTTTTCCTTATGTGATCTTCATGATTAGCATGAAATTGATAAGTTCATGAACTTGTATGCCAAAAGTCTTTTTTTATTCAAAAGTTACTCAAAAAAAGTTTAAAAACTTTGGCTAAATTTTTTTAAGCTCGCAAAGTAATTCCCTGTAACTAAATTATTTTAAAGGAATAAAATAGATGATTTAATTTGGAATAATAAAATTTATGCTCAAATGATTTGATTATGGGCTGAGAATGCTTATCTTTGGTTTCTTTAAGTATAGATTAGTTATTTTTAATCAATTCATGTGATTTATGTCTTGTTGTAAAAATGAATATGCTAATAGGTATAAATTTGCATGATGTCAGTATGGCTACTGCCACAAAGGGCATTATAGCTGAGCCGAGCAAAGATCTAAAGCTTAATGGGGATAACTATCCTCTATAGCAACATAAGATTCAATTCTTGTTCACTAAATAGGATACACTTGAGATGATATCTACTACACTTTTGGAGTTAGTTCTAGAAGCATTAAATGTGGATAAGATTAAGTATGATGCTCTAAAAAGAAATGACACCTTAGCTTGGGTCACCTTGTTTAGTGCAATGACCAGCGATCTAATGGTTGACTTTGTCATGCTTGGTTTGGCAAAAGAAATATGGGACATCATGAAAATCAAGTGTAGAAGTGTTTCTTTGGAGAAACAAAGGGCCTTATTGCTTAAGCTTGAAAATTATTCAAAGAGGCCTGAACACAACATGTCCTGTCACCTCTGTGAGATGTCTTAATGATCTCAAGCTTGAAAGAAATTGGACATACATTGACTCATGAGCAACAAGTGCAAGTAGTTATCCTGTCCCTTCCCAATGATGAGCAACACTTGATTAAGATCAATTTATGCCACAATTCAAATATTAAGACCTTTGATAATATTGTTAGGCACCTTTTGTTAGAGGCTCAGGTGATGGACATTTAGAACCCATCTAAAGCAGATGTTGCTAAGGCATCCTTTTCATTAAAGAAAAAGAAGAATATGGGTTGGAAAAAGAGAAAGTTCTTTGGGGAAGGTTCCAATTTTGGTACAAAGAAATCAAAAATTGATGAGAAGCACAAAAAGCCAAAAAATCATGTGCTTTAGTTATGGCTTGAAGGATGATTTTGCTAAGGAGTGCAAAAATCCTAAGGTATAAATTTTCTTTACTTCTTACGCACATGTTTTGTCATGTATTTTAATGACTGAATTTGACTCTTGATGAATTGTTGATTTAACAGTAATCGATCACATAGCTCATGATCAAGACTTATTCATAGCCTACAAAAAGCTTAGTGCTAAAATTAAGTAGGTTTTGTGGATGACAACTCTCATTTGGAAGTAGAAGGCATTGGAATTTGTAAAATACCTTTGTCTAATGAAAATCATTTACTACTGGGGGATGTTTTATTTGTACATGAAATAAGGAGAAACTTAATTTCTATAACTTATTTGATGCATTTTGGTTTTAGTTTGAATTTTCATAATGGTTTATTGGATATTACTCATAATAATGTCAAGTTATGTGCTTCTTCTCTTAAAGATGGTTTCTTTGTGTTAAATACTATTGTTAATGGTAGTAGTTCTTCGAGTGATTGCCTTATTATGAAGTCAAATGATCAAGTTATTTGTCATTCATGGTTAGGACATATTGACCAAAATAGGATGCATAAGTTAGCCAAAAGTGGCCTACTTGGATCATTATCTGAGGTTTCACTCCTAATTTGTGAGTGTTGTCTTATCGATAAGGCTTCTAGTAAATCATTTGAAAAAGGTGTTCAATGAGATTATCGATTGCAATTAATTCATTCTGATGTATACGGACCTTTAAATGTGGTATCAAGACTTGGTCATAGGTATTTTTTTGACATTCACAGGTGATTGTACCCATGTTTATCTTCTAAAATACAAAAGTGAAGTGTTAAGTCACTTTAGATCTTATGTATCTTTAGTAAAGAACCAATTAAATCAAACTATTAAGTCCTTGAAGACTGATAGGGTAGTGAATACTTATCCAATGAATTCAAGAGGTTATCCAAACAAAAGGGAATAGAAAGACAACTTACTATCCCTAGAACACTTCAACAGAATGGGGTGGCAAAGAGGAAAAACTAGACTCCCCTTGATATGGTTTGGATCATGATGGCAGAGGCTAATTTGGATCTCTTCTTTTGGGGAGATTCCCTATTCACAATAGTCCATACTATCAATAGAGTGCCTTCTAAATCTATTCTTACTACTCCTTATGAGCTTTGGGCTGTTAGAAAGCCCATTTTGAGTAAACTCAGGCCCTAGGTTAAGTGGCTTAAGTCCATACTCCAAATCTTTAGTTTGGTAAACTTGGACCACATAGGTGGAAATGTATTTTTCTTAACTATTTTGAACACTCTAGTGGGTATGTGTTCATTAATTCGGATCAATGGGCTAAAAAGGTTGAATTTGAGTTAAGGGATGCTACCTTCTTAGAGAATGAGTTTTCGTCAATAAGGACTATTGATAAGCCACAAACCCCATATAAACTTACTAATTTTGGACATTCTATGCCAAATGGAAGTGGTGCTATTTTAAGTGGAAGTTTAGTACAACCACCAGTGGCTGATTAGGTGGTGAACCTAATCCTGTTCAACCTATGGAGGATGTGGTTGCTTAACATAATCATAATGCTGATCATGAGCTGGTTCAACCCATTGAGGTTTCTAAATTTTAGCAAGAGCATTCTAATTCTAATGGTGAGGGAGATGCTAGTGAGCAAACCCTTACTGAGCCTTCTCCTCTTCATTATTCCACTCAATAATTCAAACCACCTAAGTGGCGGATTTTGAATCAAAGTGAAGCTTACTTGGTCACATCTTTGGATAATAAGCCACACAATTATAGGGAAGCTCTTGATTGTCTAGATATTAGGAATTAGTTAATTGCAATAAGTGATGAATTAGATTCAATGCATGCTAATCAAGTATGGGAATTAATGGATCTTTCTCAAGGCCAAAAGGCAATTGGGAGCAAATAGATTCTTAAAATAAAAAGGAAAGCAGATGATAACAAAGAAAGGTACAAGGCATATTTAGTTGCTAAGGGGTACACTCAAGAAGAAAGGATTGATTACAAAGATACCTTCTCAACTGTAGTAGTATTGTTTAGTTCAATTAGGTTGATTCTAGCCATTTTTGCTAAACTAGACTTGGAATTGCACCAAATGGATGTTAAGACTACCTTTCTCAATAGTGATTTGATTGAGGAGATTTATATGGCATAACCAAAGGGTAAAAAAAATCATCAGAATAAAGTTTGTAAACTTAAGAAGTCTATTTATGGTCTCAAGCAGGCTTCAAGATAATGGTACTTGAAGTTCCATGAGTTGGTCTTGAATTTTGATTTCAAGATGCTAGATGAGGACTATTGTGTATATTTAGTGCATTCAAAGAACAAGTTTGCAATAATGTCACTCTATGTGGATGACATTTTTTTAGTTAGTAATAACCTAGAATTAGTGCATACAATCAAGAAATGGCTATCTTCTACCTTAGAAATGAAGGATTTAAGTGAGGCTGCTTATATCCTTAGAGTTAAAATTCTAAGGGATAAGTCTAAGAGTTTGTTGGCATTGTCACAAGAAACTTACATTTGTAAGATTCTTGAGCATTTCAACATGCATAATTCTAAAGCAATGAGTACCCCCTTAGCCTACAATTTTAAGCTTGATGGGTTAATGTCTTTAAGCATTCTTGATGAGAAAAAGGAGATGAAAACTATTCCATACCTTAGTGTGATTAGAAGTCTAATTTATGTCATGTTGTGTACACAGCCAGACATTAGCCAAGTAGTGGGTCTAGTAGCTCGTTATTCATCTAATATAGGCCAACAACATCAAAGTGTGTTAAATGGGTCTTTAGATACCTTAAGGGTACTAAGGATTATTAGTTATGTTACTAAGGTGGTAACCTACAATTACAAAGGTACACTGATGCTGATTGGGGTGGGAGTAAAGATGAGTATAAGTCTATATCTAATTATTTTTTTCTACTTAATAGTGGAGCCATCTCTTAAAGTAGTAAGAAGCAGACTTGCATGGTTTTGCCCATAATGGAGATCGAGTTTGTAGCTGGGGTGGCTACTATGCAAGAAGCCTTATGGCTTGGTCCTTTCCTTCAAAATTTAGGAGTTGGGGCTCCTAATGAGCTAGTCACTATTCATTATGATAGTATGGTCGCATTAACTTATATAAAGGATCTGAAGTATCATGGAAAGACCAAGCATATAGGGATTAAGTATAACTTTATATGAAACATAACTAGGAAAAGGAAGTACATTTAGAATACATGCTTATGCGTTAAATGGTGGCAGATCTATTGACTAAGTCTATTCTACTAACCCTATTTGCCATGGTTCCTTATTTGTATTTTTTTCTCCATTATCATTTGTTTAGTACCCATGTTGGTTGAAAGAATGTATTGCTTATGTGTTAATGCAATGAATATTCTTCATTCATTTTCGTGCATGTTCTTGTTTTGGCTTCACAAAAAACAATTATGGCATATCAAACATAGGTCATGGATAGATTCTCTCACATGAGCAATCTAACTCTATTCTTTGTGTAAGAATAGAGATTAGACTACTCAGGTAAATAAGCATAGTCTACTTGCCACAATAGCATGCCATCTATTTGGAAATATGCCTTATTTTGGTAGGTGTTACAATTTCTAGCTTGAGCTAGCTTGGGTTTCTCATAATTGCCCTAAATTAGCATTATAGTTACTTTATTCAAGATTAGGTAATATTAGATTTATCAAGCATGTATGACCATGAATACATGTTAACCTATGTGATGGAGTGTGAATTCTTCTATGTGATGAATTTAGGTTAGTCATGAGGCTGATTAACTTCGTATGGTATTTGTTGACATACACTCTTAAAACTTATTTTTTCTCCAGTGAAAGATCCTATTTTTCTTTTGATTTGTTCAAATAGAAGTTTTAGGTGAATCTCACATTAGAGGCTTTAAATGGGAGATGACAATTTACTTTTTAGGTAAATCATTTATGTGGAAAGCTATACCATAGCACCTATGCATGTCACGTGTATATAAATGACCAAATAGAGAATAACTTGAAGTAATTTCTATCTTCAAGTATGTGAGTTTTCTTTATAATCAGATGTACTTTGATCACCTTGATACTTTTAGTGACTCCTGTCTGTTATTTGATGGCTTGGAATTAGAATATCTACTTTGATATGGAATTGAGATGGCTATGACAGTTCGGCTTCAGGGAACCTAATTAGGTAGATGCATGGTTTTGAGTTATTAAATAATGGTACAAAAGGAAAAATCTAGTGATACATAGATATATAAATGTTGTCAATTGTACTTGAGAAGGTGCCATAATACTTTGTGTAATAAAATTAAGTGCTATATGATTTTGAAGAGTTAACTCACTATTTGGTATGTTTCAAGAGTTAAGGATGTGTTCCTACTCAACAAAGGGATTAAAGATAGCCAAACTGATATGTATCAGCTAGATTTTAGGTACCATAAGCATGATTAATATTCATAGGATCATTGGCTTGATAACTTGAAGGTTATCTGATAACTTATGGGTTATCTTGTGATCTCATCTACTTGCCAAATCTGGGTTAAGGAAAGGTCTCTCATGTATATTCAATAGTTGCATAATAAGATGGTTTCATTTTTGTTCCTAAGGACACACGCCCTTATTGTAAATATACATAAAGTGTATGAATTTAATCTTGTTATTTTTTAGTTTAGGTTGTTTCATTTGATTGAAGTGGTCATAAGTTTCATCTAGTGTAAGTGAGAGCTATTAGAATATTTGACCTAGTGAGCACAAATATCCAAATATGCACCCAAGATTTCACTTGATGGATTTCATTATAGGTGAAGCTACTAACTATTGGCACTTAAGTGGTATGTTCTTTGTGAACCTTGTCATCAATATTAGTCCATTCTAATTAGTAATCAACAAATCTTATGATGCAATCTCAATCCACATGATTATTACATGAAATAAGAAAAAAAAAAGGCTTTTTAAATTCTAACATGTGTTGCTTCTCATTTATGGTAGCATTATTGAGGAAAGATAACGATTTGTCTTTTAGTTCACTCCTCTAGATAATTTAAGCCTATTTTTCCATCTAAGTGGATCAAATGTGTAAGGAAGAAAAAGTGTATCTTTTCAATCTCTTACACATGTGATTATTTTTAATTTACTAATAAGGTGGAAATTAACCATACTAATAAAGGAAAATTTATGGGGCTTATTATTAGAAATTAAACATGTGTTCATCTTTCATAACCATTAAGAAAGAGAGGAAGAATAAGAGAGAGAAAACTCTTGATTCCTCATGTATAATTTTTAATCTTAATTACACTTCATTATTATGAAATAATGATGGAATTAAGTACTTTGGTTATGACTTTTGGGTATGTAACATTGGGAAACTAAAAGACATTTTTTTTGGGTAATGTAACTGATGTTACTATATAAATGAGGTGAATCATAATTTGAAAGAAATATACACATTCAGTTATTTTATTGGCTCTTGATTCAAAGTTTATACTCGGGCCTCTATTGTGCAAGAGAGGAAGTGAACAAGTCTTCCATTTTATTCTTCATTGTGTTAACTTGGTTGCTAATCCTAAACACATTTTGGCGCTATTTCTATCATCCTAAGGCTATTCTATAAGATTATTGGGATCAAAGGTCTTCCATACATTATAGCTCACCTTGCTTAAAAAGTCAAGTGAGTTCATGAATATTTATAGATCACTTTTTATTTATTTTAATAAAAAATAAATAAAAATCACAACACTTATATCTCTCAATCACCCATTGAGTATCCTTTGGTCTTAAAAATCCTTTTGCATCCAATAGACCTTTAACCAATAGGTAACTTTATATGATTTCACACATCATTATGGATCATCAAAGCAATCCAACATTTATAGCCCCTATCCATTCTAAAGAATTAGTACTTGAAATGGCTTCTTGAAAACTTGTGAGATCAATTCCATCACTAACGTCAAATTCATGCTCCTGTAGATATTCCACATAGTTGTTAGTAGTTCCTAATCTGAGAGTCATCAGAATTTCCTTAAAGGTATTTCATTTAGAAGACTTAGTTCTTTTCTACTACCAGAGGAGTATTAAATTCGACAACTTCAACCACTGGTTTTATCATAAGTTGTATTGGATCAATTAAATTTGTTTCAACCAGTGATGATTTAAGTGGAATAGTAACTTGTACTTCTTTAAGAGAAATATTACATGGTCTTTCACTGCTACTATCTAACCAATAAATAAAACATGATCCTTCAATAACCATGGTGGTATGGATTAAACAATAAAATCTACTCCCTCCGGTTTAATATTTTAGATGTTTTACAAAAAAAAATTTTGTTTCAATTCTTTTGCCATGTTAGAAAACCAATGCATAGTTAAGGTATTTGTTCCTAACTCTACCCTTATCTAGTAATTATACAATGCATTGATGGATAATTTTTTTCATAAATTATCTCAAATTGTGCAATGTTTCATATAGAAGAAAAGAAAGCAACATTACATGTCGGCATGAATGTGCTTGCAAATTGTGGATTTGATTTGAACAAGTTTCTAGATTAAGGAGAAGGAACTTTTGAAGAAACAGGAGTTTCAGGAAGTAGTCAAGGAAAAGTTAAAAATTTATCATCCTAACTTTTATTAATAGTATTATACTTCTCATAAATATGTAGTCAGAATGCACTATATTTTTATGACTCTTTGAAGAGAAACCTTTATTTACTTTTATTTGTTTTTCTTTATTTTATGCATTTGTAATTTGATTTATGCTAAATTATTTTGAATAGTTAAAAAATTGTTTATAATAACAAAAAGAGATAAGAACACACATTAAGGATAACTCCTACTAATACATCAAGGGATGAACAAGAACACATGTCGATGGATAAATGATAAAAGAAGAAACATGAATACATGTCCAAGGATAATGAAAGAGCAAATATGAAGACTCACGTTTTGGTAAAATATTGAGAAAAAAAATAAATAAAGTTGTAAACTTACTACTAAGTGGCCACATCCTAGTTGCCATGGGTATCTAGAAACAAAATCCAACTTAAATAATAGAGAACTTCTTGCACCAATGTAAGATCACACTTGATTTGTGCAGGGAGTTGCCTTTTTCTTTCCAGCATTGCTTTCTTTACATGTAGAATCTTCTACTTATGAGAACCTTTTGCTTTCATGATTTCTATTATGCACACTTGCAATGTTAAAAATATATGGTTTGACGTCATTGGTGGAAATGCTTTAAATCATTTCACAACAACATTAACAAGCTCATTAATGATTTTAAGTGACTCTTCGTACTGTAAGGCTTGAATTAACACTAAAAAACCCAAGATCTAAAACATTCAAATATGGAGAATTTGTAGGTTCACACATCAAGCAAATATCAAATCCATCTTTTGCAACTACATGGTAAAATTCATCATCATTATGATCAATGTGTGTTCTCACATTGTCTTGTTGAATAAATATTCGATATCTTAAATCCACTCTTAGCCATTTTTCTTTGATTGTAGGTAGGACTTTATCTATCAAGTATGATCTTATAAATTCTCTTTTTATTGAAATTATTTGTTTTGACTTAAATGTGCCTACAACTCTATTAACACTAGCCCTTTTAGCATGCTCTTGTGTGACAAAGGGAAATACACCAATTTTTTCAAAGAAGATTACATTTCCTTGTGCATCAAACCTTGGGCGAGCTAGAGCAACTAAAAACAAGATTTTTTTTTCCATTGAAATTTTTGCTTTTGCAATTGCATATTGGATCCTCTTCATTTGATAGCAAGTAGTAATTCTCATATTTCTTTGGCATGTAAAACCACTTCTTATAAATATGAATGATGTTATACATCCCTATGAAAATTGGATCATGTGGTATGCTAGCACCATCAAGCATTGATATGCAAAATTGCAATCGAGCTCTTTTGTTTTCTTCTTTTAGAAAAGGGTTTTTAGCATTTGAATGCCCCTATGTAGCTCCCGACTTTAGATGCCTTAATAATGTAGTCTTGTTTATGTTTAAGACACAGACTAAAGATTCAAGACTTGTCCGTCAATGCAAAGGGATCCCATGAATTCAAGAAAACTCCATTTGAATTCTTATCCAACCACAATTTTTTGTCATTTTATGAGATATATCAACATGCATGCCACAATTTTCTGCTTATTTCCAAATGTGTTAAATAGCATGTATAGAAATTGAAAATTGTGATGCCACCAATTTGTCTCCCCTTTCTTCAATTTTCCTTCAACACACTTCTACAGTAACATGTCATATATAGCTCTTCATCGATCATTGGACAAAATTTTCCCTTTTCGAATATTGTTTTTAGTACTTGTGGCAGCTACACATTCAGATCGTCATTATTGCTTTTCTTTTTCTGTTCAAAAGTTTATACACACACACATGAGATAAGCATATCCATTAAAAGAAAGTGCTCTAAGAATCCAAATAAAAGTAACAAAAATAAAAATATTTGAACCAAAAAATAAAAAAATTTAAATTGAAAGGATAAACATGCAATTTTGATACCAATACTTGAGTTTATGCAATTGTAGAACAAGTCAGATAAACATGCAACTATGTAACAAGTCAATTAAACAAAATTATAAAAATCAAAAGCAAATAATAATAATAATAATAATAATAATAACAACAACTGATACCAATGTTAGAGTTTGAAGATTTGAAGAAATTTGACTATGATTGAAGGCATCATTAAGATTTGGAAAATAAGTTTCTATTTTCTCACATTTTCTACCTCCATTATAAATGCTATGATGTGTTATATCTATATTTAGATCTATTTCAATTATAGGCATTCTATAACCTTGCCTTGTAGTCATAATTAAACTATTATTAGCTTAAAGCTCAAACCTTTATAGAACAAATTTGGCGGAAAATCATAAATATTCAAAGATTAAGATTGAGTGGGAAAATTTTGGAGTTATAATTATTTTGTAGAAATTGGTAAAATCCTCCTTCTATTAAGAGAATTCATTGTGCAACCCTTGCAAAAATTATAGAAGGAAATTAATGAGTAAGAGGCACCTAAAATGTTAAAAGAATTGAAAAATAATAGAGTGATGTAGTTGAATAATTAATGAAGTAAGATATAGTTGGAACAAGGATATTTTAGTCAAATAATATTGCTTTTTTACTTTAATTAAAGATTTCTTAATATTTATGAAGAAACCTTAAATGACTATAATAATGAAATGGAGGGAGTACTACTTTTGTAACCTGTTACAACATCTAATAACGTGACCATCAATGGTCTTTAAATTAAATTACTTAATAAATAGATCATACGTTTCACTTTGACCTTACAAACCTAGACATGAAAATGCCTAAGATTAGGCTTTTTGATACAACAAATCATATAAGGTTTTGAATACGGACTTACTAAAGATTTGATTCAAAATATACATCGTGGTTTTTAAAGCATTGTCCTAAACAAAATCTAGTAAAATTTAATGCATCAACATGCATCTGATCATGTCCATGAGTGTGTAATTCAATCTTCTTATGATCCAATCTTATTCAAGCATTCCAATATAAGGTTGTTAGCATCAAAATTTACAATCTTGGAGATATCTTATTAAAAAATCAAAGTTTACATAAATTTCTGACCACATTTATTCACTTTTCATTTTCATATATATTGCATGTGTAATATGTAAAAAAAAAAAAACTGAGAAAAAAAGAGAAATTATGATAATAAAAAATAGTTTATTCTTAGTTTATTAGTTTGTTTAATTTGTAGCACAAATAAAATATTTGAAAATATAATTTAAAATTTTAATAGCAAAAAATTATTTTTTAACAATGGAGTTAAAATGTTAATAGTAAAAAGAATTATTTTTTAATAGTTATAGTAAAATATAATTGTAATTATAAGAAAAATAATGACAATCAAAATAATAAAATAAAATAATATAAAGATAATAATTATTAAATAAATAAATTGATTGAATATGATTTTTTATATATAAATTATGAATCAATTCATAATATAAATTTTTAATTAAATAATAAACAAATAAATAAATTATTATCAATTGATTAAGAATATAATCTAAATTCTTTCAAATTATTCATCTATCATCTCTTAGCGCGGATAACATGCAAATAGCTGGCTGCAACCAAAATAAGGAGATGAAGCGCTTCAAAATAGGATGGACAGTTGCCGTTGTAATAGCTATTTCTGATCCGAGGGTGCACGACAACCATCGATTGCTGCAATCAAATCAATTGAATTAAAATAGAAAAAAATTATAATTATAAAGTAGACGTTACTGTCACATGTTGTTGCATCAAATAGAACAAGTGTCTTTATTATAAAAATTCTCAAATATAATAAATCTCAAGTTTAATTTCAAATTTTTATTCTAATCATAATATATATCTCCGATCACGTCCTATTTTTCAAGGCTAATAATATAAATAAATTAAAAAAAGATGATGTTTCTCAACCTAAAATATATTTATTGGCGCATGTTTTTCTCGATATGTACGAACTATGCCGTGTTTGCTGAATTAGATGCTTGATGCCTTTCGTAAGTCTACTCTGATGGGCAAAATATTTTCCTACCGGTGATCTATAAAATAGAGCATGAAATCGTCACCTCCTCGGCACTATCAAAGAATCCACCACCTGTCTGTCTTTTATGTTTTTTTAAGAAAATAATTTTTCCTGCTAAACTGCATTTTTCATCTCTAACTTTTTATACTTATTTCAATTCGGACATTTAACCTTTATTGAGATGAATTTTATTTTCTAGTTTATAATTTTTAAACAATGTTAGTTCCTAATTTAATTTTATCTAAATATTTCACAAAATTGACTAATATGTCATTATTATCATAAAAGAATTTATTCAAATCAAATTAAAATAATTTTAACGTGGATTCTGACAAATCGATGTTTTCTTCTCCAAATCCTAATATTTACAACATTAGAAGAAAGATTTATGTATTTACTACCTAATAACGATTTTAAAATGCAAATCAGAAAATGTATTTTCATATAATAGTTTAATTAGATTTAATAAAAATTTAGATATAATTAAACATAAGAAATTGGGATCATACTCAAAAAGTAAAAAGCAAAGCCTATATTGAATTCTTATTTAAAAAAACTTTTTATCACTACATGTACCAGAACATATATGTATTAGATCAATATAAGAAAAGAGAAAATAAATAATCAGAATGATCGAGATGTTTTAGTGGACCATTAATAACACAATTAGCATACCTTTTTTCCTTTTGCTCACCACCAATAATTGAGATGTTTTAGTCGACCATTATAAACACGTGATTTAATTTGAATCATCAACGAACGACAGAGAGACGTGGAATTCCTGTTTATGCGGGGGAACCCGTGCAATTTAGTTATAATTCAATGAACAATTAATAATCTCACGTGGCTTACATCATCACTTGAGACGTTATGTGCTAACTTCATCTTGTCTTCCTTTAATTGTAAGATTTCGAAAGATTAAGAAATAAGGAGGAAGGTCTCGAAAGGCGGAATATGCGGATATTATTTTCTTTTTAACAAGATTTTAAAATTATTGTTCTTTATATTTTTTTTTAATTTTTAAAAATCTTTTTATATAATTTTTTGCAACTTATTTTTCACAGATCTAAACATAAAATTAAAGAACAATCTGTGAGCAAAAACAAATTATAATTAGTGGGATTAGACTCAGAACTTATGGTTAGTGATTGATGTTTTTGAAGCTGTTTAGGATTAGAGTTTAGTTGTTAGAAAATTATAATTAGTAGAAATTAGTTGAGGGCACCAAATGTTTGCTTATGATTTGACTAAATCAAAATCCAAATCATCTCTAGAAGAGAAATGTGTTTCACAGGTTGAAATTAACCTATTCGTTTCGATCAGACTAAGAAAGCAAATTGGAATTTTATGCTTTCAAAAGTGCTAAAGCAAATTGACCAATACTTAGAAATTTCCTTTGTCATTGCCTTGGATAGTGCTTTACATGGCTGTCAGTAATTTCTTGTATACGTAATTTTAATTTTTAGATTGCAATGCTTCAATATTTACCAATAGAATTAAAGACAAAATTTTTGAAAATTTTGCATTTCCGCCACTAATTTTGTTAGTAAACGAATCATCCTATTTAATTTAAATTTAACGACGAACATATTAGCTATCAATTGCATCAGAAAGCTTCATCTAACTAAGCTAGCTGAGCCTCTCTTCTTCATTTGAAACCCTAACATCTTTTCCCCAAATCAAAGCTAAGCTTCACCTCTCTCTTATTCTCCCTTTGTTGTTTGCTGCCATCTCCTCTCTCTAATTCTGAGGTAAATTATCTTCTCTCTCTCTCTCTCTCCATTTTTTTAATGTTTTGGTCGACATTGAAGAGGGTGGATGTGATATAGGTCTGATGGTTACTTGCACTGCTAGAAATTAATCAATTGCTCACTATCAAAACCATGCAAATATTATAAATTATCATGAAAAAATAATTTCCCTTCATTTTTCCCGCAATTTTATAACTATGGAAAAATGAGATGTGGGTAAGTTTTTCCACGATATATTTGATTATAGTTTTTTTATAAGTGTTTCCCACAATAATAACAATAGAATGATTTTTTCTTTAATTCCATAAGTTAATATGTTGTGGGAAACTATTTATTTAAAAAAAAAATATTGCTTTTTCATGGCATAAATCATGAATATTATATTAAAAATTAATTGAACATAATAAATGTAAATATTGAAATTGATAATATTGAAATAAATAAAATGTATTTCCATAAATTTAATTATAATATTTTCAAATTATATACAAAATGAAATAAAAATAGTACAAAATTAAGGATCATCCAAACATTGGTGATCCTGCTCATCCGACTATTCCTCTTCCTAATCATTATACTTAGCATGCTTCTTGAGAATACTACAATATAGGTTTAGAGTATCAAAGATGGTCTTGAACTTTAATTTGCTATGCTCCCACTTCCTTTTAAGGCTCATAATTTCCCGGTCACTGCTCGATAATTCCTGCCAGAAGGTTCCCTACGAATATTCTCTTCATTTAGAACTATAACCTTATGTTTCATCTCCTCCTTGTTGATGACCTTGGAGAAGAAGGAAAGACCACACAAGATGTGCCCAGTGCTGAGTAGGGAGCCTCTGCGTGAAAGCCATAAATTATGTGCCGGTGACCTACCAACCGTTTGAAGTTAGGCCCATCCTCAACCTCAAAAGTGAATTGTGATGCATCAAAGGCATCGGCCGTAGACTACTAGATGAATAGAATTTCTATAAACTTTTGAGTGGCTATAGCTTACAAAGAATAAAAGTTCAAAAGTTAGAAATTTCATAGTAATTTGTTAAGGGCATTTACATAGGTCTTCTCCAATCGTGCATCCACCCACATTCAGTCCTTCTTCTTATGATGGTGTGCATGAACACTTCCAAAGTCCTCTACAATCTCCTCAGTGTCTTCTTCTGCATTTCAATGCATTAGTATCAAATATGAATTAATTAAAACTTAGTTAACTCCAAGAACTTAAATCATATGTATACTTACAAACGGCCTCCTATGCCCCTATCCACTAGTGGAGGCCTGATTTTTTTTTTTTGTTGTTTCAGTCAAAAACATTGTTATTTCTGGGTCTTCTCTCACTTCCCCCATCATATCTCAAAACCACTCTGCCATTTTCAAGTTGAAGTTCCTCTTGATGGCAACTTTATTGCCGGTATCCCACCTATGTTTATCTTGCAAAACAATTGAAATTAGTATTTTTCATAATAGTCAAATAGAAAATTAATGCTCAAAATAAAATCAAAATTTATGTTTTTTACCTAAGACATCCTCCACCATAAACCCCCTGTCTCGGGGTCTACCTCCCTCCAGGTAAGCCATGCACTATCAAATTTGCTCTCTATAATGGCTTGTATGGCCTTCACGATAGATGTGGAGTCAATGAACCTGTTGACATATAAAAAAGAGTATATGATTAATTATAACAAACAAAATGCAATAAGTATAAAAAAATAATAGGAATTATACTCACATGTGCCTATCAAGCTTGATCCATGGCTTGGCATGTTCCTCCATGATAGGGAAGTGAGGAGCCTACTACTTGGAAGATGTAGCAAACCATGCAAGAGGATATTACAGTGAACAGCTGAAAGTGGGATCTAGGGCAGGGCATAAAGGTGGAAAAGCCACCAAGCTAGTAGGCATGTAGGCTGGGTGGTGAATATACTAAAGGTTTAAAAAGAAGGTGTAATGGGCTAAAGAAAAGATATGGAGCTAGGGGAGGATGTGATAGGGTCAAGTGTCGAGCTGACATAGTCCCTACATCCACACCCTCTAGGGTCCTACCAACTCCTCTAGATGTACACGGTAGTGTCAAATATCTATATGAAAAAACTAGCATTAAGTATATTTTTTAATCTAACATAACTAAAAATTAACCTAACATAATTCTATTCCTATATTTTTTTCATCCTAAGTAGAAAAATCAGCATTAAATCTAATTTTTTTATAACTAAACTAAAAATTAACCTAACATAATCCTATTCTAATTTATATTTTTTCTATTTCAAACATAAAAACTAGCATTAAATCTAATTTCTTGATAAGTAAACTAAAAATTAACCAAGCCTAACCTATTCCTATTTATATATTTTTTTTTCCATGCTAAGCATAAAAACTAGTATTTAATCTATTTTTTGATAACTAAACTAAAAGTTAACCTAACATAATCAAATTAACATATATAATCTATTCCAATTTTTTTTTCCATCCTAAACATAAAAACTAGCAATAAATCTATTTTTAAGATAACTAAACAAAGAATTAACCTAACATAATTCTACTACTATTTATATATTTTTTCCATCCTAAACATACAAACTTGTATCAAATATCACAAATGCACAATGTTTCAACTGAGCACAATATCAAATATAAAAAATATACAAAGTTTCAACATAGTACAGTATCAAATATCACAAATGCACAAAATTTCAATAGAGTATAGTATCAAAAATCATAAATACTCAAAGTTTCAACATAATATAGTACCAAATATTACACAAGCACATAGTTTCAACATGATATAGTATTAAATATCACAAAAACATAAAGTTTCAACATAATACAATATGAAATATCACCAAAACACAAACTTCCAATAGAGCGTAGTATCAAATAGCACAAATGCATAGTGAGCAAAGAAAAATTAAATTTAATCAATTAAAAAAGTCCTACCTTTGTTAGGGATGAAGAAAATGCAAGGAATTTGACTGAAATTGGCTTCAAATAATGACAATGAGCTCAAAGGAACTGGAGATGGTAGACAATGACATAAGAGAGGAAAAAAGAAGAAGAAGTAAGGAAAAAGGGAGTCTCTACCAAGATTAATGGCATTGAGGTTTCCCACGACATTTCCCATGGCTAAAGCTATGCGAAGTTTAATGAAATGATGCATTTCATTGTCTCCCATGATTTTGCCTGGGAAACCAACTTTTTTAGGTTTCCCATGGCTATATCATGAGAAAATTCAAATTTTGATTTTCCAATGATTCATAGCCATGGGAAACCCTAAAAAAATTTGGTCTTCTGAAAGTTTTCATTTCCCATGCTTTCTCTTGGAATTTTCCCATGGTCTCATAACCACAAGAAAAGTCTACAAGAAATTTTATGTATTCTTATAGTGTTGATTTTTGATTAATTGCTTGTTGAGAAATAAGGAAGTGTTGGTTAGTCTATATTGAATGAATTTAATTTTTTTTCTACATTTTGAATTTAAAGCTCTATGTTTTGACTGCATAAACTACAAATTAAGAAAACTGCACTAAAAGGGAAACATCCTATATTAGCTTGAATATAAAATCAAATGATAGGATTATTTCTTTAATTGTTGTTTTTTCTACAAATTAAAAGTATTACATGATCTGTAAGTTCCTAAAATTGAGAAGTGGATAGCCTCAAACTGTGTAACATAAAAGATATCAAATTTTCTTTCAATAATATAATTTAATATGAGCAAAATGGTGTATAAAGCATATAATTTAATATTCCTTTAACATACAAGGGCAACCAAATGATTTAATTTAATGGTCATTCTCATATCAAGTGTTCAAATTATATTTAAAAATGTATATTGGCAATAATGAAAGGTTTAATCATTGTTTGCTGAGTCCTTGGTTTGCTTATTATTAGTTTTTCTATAAAATTTTTAGTTGAATTGAACTGATCATATTGCACCAAAGCATATGCATATTTAAATGTTCCATCAAACCAAATAGGAAAAATGAGAAGAGAAAAGAATGAAAGTTAAATATTCCATCAAAATTATCATGTCTTATTGTTTTCACTTGGACCAATATTATTGTACTAGTTCCCATCCAACATTGTTTACTAGCTAAGGCCTACATAAGGGAAAAACACCATTAGAAAACTCAAATGATTTAGAAAGTAGCATGAAGTCGAAGCATCGAAAGTACACTTATTAGAACTTAAGACTGAAACTTGTTATCTGCTTGAGCCCTAGCTATGGCAAGAAGCTCAGCATCCTACTTGTAATCAATAGCCCTACAAAGAGAAAAAAAATAGTTGGCCTTAGAAGAAGTAAAGATTTTAAACAACTTTTGTTAAGAGTTAAATAAGTTGTAAAATTGTCCTAGCAAATTCTCAACAAAATTTACCAAAATGCATTCTTCCAAACATAAACAATCTGATTGCAAAAATGGATTATAAAATAGTTAGGAAAATGCAGAAAGATCACTTTAATGAGAAATACATATATACATATTTCTCCACTTTAATATGATTTTAGAATTAATTTTCACTTCTTTATAATAATATGTTAAGAAGATTAGTGAAATTATGCATTAAGCTTTAGATGGAACCTAAATTTATTAGTTTATTACATAGTTGTTTCTTTTATCATAAGTTTCTTTTCCCAAGCTTCTAGTCATTAGCAATCAAACAAAATTATGTTGACTTTATATGCTAAAGCTTACATATGAACATTGATAAGTCTATTGCCTACTCAAGGTGATGCTAGTGACCTACATAAAGAGAAAATGTCAGTGACAGTGGTTGGAGGTCACCAAAAAACACTCTAATGCTTGAGTTAGTAGGGTTGTAGGCAAAGAGCTTATAATAAAATCTCTTAAGATTTTGGGACCATACTTGGTGGCTTTATATAACCATAGGTTACTGATAAAATGGTCTAAAAGATTGGATAAAGCTGCAGGGCTGGTGGTTGTACAAATTGGTGATGCAGCTAAAGGTACAGTACTACTTATGCATTCAATAATGGTAGTGGCCTAAAGGTGGGGCGTAATACTGTATTGGTATCAAAGCATGTTAGGATGTTGGTACCAAGGAGCCATGGTGAGGTGGCCACCCAAGTGGTACTCATAAAAGGGTGATGGCAAAAGGTGACTGTTAGTAGGCTACAGAGAGAGCACTTGGGATATTGTGGACAAAGTCCTAGTGATGATGGATGAAAGCTAGGGTGGCGAGAGGGCTAGTGAATTTTTAGGTGATATCAAATATAAACATTTGACATTATAGGTATTTCTAATATATTAGTAGTTTTGTGCAACTATATGATAAATATCATAAAATTTAAGAACTTATTGTGTTGAAAAATTAATTTATAAATTTTGTCTACTACACAACATAAGTTACCTATCTATGCTTTTTCTTCTTTGTTGCCATAGTTTAGGTGCTTTTTGTTTAGTTTTAATGATATAGAGCTACTTAATACATGGCAAATGTATATACATTTGTCAAATGTTTAGTTTTCTAGTGCTTGATGGCTATGTAAGTTCAAATCTTTCATATTCATGATTAGTTTAGAGTCAATAGTTAATGGTATGTAAGTTGCAAATGGACTCTAAAATTTTCAAGAAACCTGAAACTCTTATTTTTAGAAATTATGTCATTATCTCTCATAACTCACTATTAATTTCCTTAAGAAATTGATGTAATCCATGTTCCAATATTTCAGGGTTATAAAAATCATAATTTCTAAGCTAGACAACAAAGTAGCCTCAAATGACACATCAAAATGAGAAGCTTAGTAGATACTATAGTAACTTCTATCATTATAAACTTTAATCTAGAAGGAATTGTTTGCTCAAGCTTGTAGTTTAGGACACATACTGGAGCTTAGGCTTGCCACAGAGCATGCAAACTATGAGATATTAGAAATCGACAAGCCTTCGTGCATTCAACAATAAAAGTTATATTTACAGATGTCATTTGCTCTCTCTCTTGCTAATGTGGGATGGATGTTATCTTGGGATTCCTACGTGATTGATGGTTGCACACAATAAATGTTTTACACTTTTTCTAGCATGTCATCATTGTTGTCTTTTTAGTGCCCTCAGTCTAAGCCCTTGCTTCAAAATTATTTGTTTTAGGGAAATCATAGCCATTGAATTGATGAAGTATATAAAACTTTGTCTTTTCTTCCTCCCTCACTTTCTCCATTCAAATCTTTCAGTATTCTTCAATAACCAAAGCTTCCTTTGCATTCTTTTCATTCTTGTGACTACTTCAGATTTCTTATTTACGGCTTTGGATCTTTTGCAACACTCTGTTGCTACTTCCTGGTTTATAGTTGTAGTTATGGTAAGTTTCCTTTCTCCTTCTTTCCTTTTGGTTTATCAATGATGCCTCTCAGTTTTTCATTTGTGCTTGACTAGGTTGCTTATGTTTTGATGTTGTTGTTTAAAGGCAATTTTGTGATTTCTTACTTCCTTTACACTTTCTTGATGTTTTTCAGGTAGTTTACTTTTTATTTTTCTAGTTAATTTTCTTGTTTGTTAGGGTGAAGTCATTGCATCTTTTATGAATGGTAAAATGGGTTCCCTAAGTGTGGAAGCCATTATAGTAATTCTAGTGTTTGCTAAAAGATTGGTTGCTAAGGGGAGGACATTGATTTTGGATGGCATTAGTTAAAATACTTCTCTTAGTGCCATCAAAAGTAATCAAGTTGATTTGCCACTTTTTTTGCAAAAATGAGGAGGCCAAAATGTATTTTTCCTCCCCTTCAAGTTTGCAAGTTCTTTGTGTTCCATTGGCCAAGGATGATAGGACGATGAGATAGGTACAGGTTGGAGAGACCTTGCATGGTGGCCACAGGCGGCATGTGCAACTGCCAGTGATTCCCCAAAGGACTAAGTCTCATGACAAAGATGGGATGGAGAAAGCAACAAATGTAGAAGATGACATTTATGGGTTAGGATTTATGGACTTGATGATAAGGAGATGAGGGCCAAGCATTACTATGATGTATTAGTTTGTCCTAACTAGGTTCAAAAATGTTGTTTATAAGGGAACCCAGTACAAGAGGCAACTAGATTTGTCTGCTTGTCATGTAACAAATGCCTCTGTAGCTATAAAACTTCGTCATTCTTGATGCACTTTGTGGCATATATCTCAAAACTTTAAGCTATCCTATCATTTACTCAATTTGAAAAGGAATTGACGATGGTGATGGATGTTGCCTCTTCCTAACTTACATACAATGCTTGGCTTATATTAAAGGTAGCCCAAGCAATCATCTTTCTAGCAAAGGCATGCCTAAACTTAGAGACATCTACCACCTCTTCAGCTAGGGCATTTGGGATGGGATGGTGTACTTCCAGTCTCATCCTTTTATGGGCTGTCGATAAAGGTCTTAAGATAGTGACCAAATTAACTTCCAATACAAAAATGAAAAAGGATGAATTCTTTAGGGTAGAGGTGATGCAAGACCTTCCATACCTCCTTTATGGACTGAACTCAAAGGCGGCAATTTTGCTTTTCGATATGATGGTGGCAACCAATTCACATCCTGATTTTTATGAATGTTAATAAGCCCATCGAAAAGGAATGTAGAACCACCATTCTTTCCATTTTAAGGTTGCTACAAGAGAATCACCATGACTTCTAAATAAAGGTTTCTTAGGTTTTCTACCATTTTTACTTTGTTTGTCTTTTCCAATTGTTTGGCAATACTAACCTCCTATGCTTTACACAGGTGTTTACAAAAGCATGATGATAAATATTCTTATCCCTCCTTCCCATAGTTCCAGTGGTAGGATGAACATTCCCTTACCCCCTCTGCATGGCTCCTCTGGTGGGATCTATCGCTTAAGTGGTGGTCACCATCACCTTTCTAGTCATTCTAGTAGATCATATAGCAACCATCAATCAAGTCACTTAGGACAAGGTATTGGTAATGAAGGGAGCTATCACAATAGCCAAAGTAGAGGGCATCATCAAGACTTCAAATGATCAAGGCATGATCCCTGGAGCTCCTGGTGGTCATTTAACTATGAAAGGTGGGAAGAGTACTAGGAAGAAAAGAGAGTGGGGGTCATTATGAAAGGGGTGACCATTAAAAACATGGGATGGTGAGCCCCAAAGATCTTCTCATATTTAGGAATGATCAGATGACCAACAATAACAAAACCCTCCTACTTAGTGGTGATGCCTCAAGACTATTGACATGGAAACCCAATAGGAAGATCAAAGTGCCTTGCCAATTTTCTTTCTGTTGTGACAATGGAGCTCCTGCACTACCAACTTTAGATTGATAGACCAATAGGGGAAGTTCTAGAGTAGGTGTATGAAGCCTTTGACAAAGTTAGGCACGTGGATGAGTCTGCATGGAAAATCACAATATGGATTGTTCTTTTAGTAAAAAAAGAAAAATAATAATCAAAGAGAAAGACAACGGCCTCGCTAGCATTATCGGAGAACTTGACATTATGATGCGAGTGTCGAGGCGCATCGAATTAGTAATTTATAAAATCGGATTACTCTACTCTACTTGTAGCATAGAGCAACACCGGGT